>JAAAWM010010432.1:0-41326 GCA_036873465.1 Thinopyrum obtusiflorum | reverse complement strand
GAGGGGCCCACGAGGGTGGGGGGCGCGCCCAGGGGGGCAGGCGCGCCTCCCTGGCTCGTGGCCTCCTCGCTTCTTTCTTGACGTCCACTCCAAGTCCTCTGGATCACGTTTGTTTCAAAAATCACTCTCCCGAAGGTTTCATTCCATTTGATATTCCTTTTCTGCGAAACACTGAAATAGGCAAAAAAATAGCAATTTGCACTGGGCCTTGGGTTAGTAGGTTAGTCCAAAAAATAATATAAAAGTGTATAATAAAGCCCATTAAACATCCAAAACAGATAATATAATATCATGGAACAATCAAAAATTATAGATACGTTGGAGACGTATCAAGCATCCCCAAGCTTAATTCCTGCTCGTCCTCGAGTAGGTAAATGATAAAACCCGAATTTTTGATGTGGAATGCTACCTAGCATATTCTTCAATTTAATTTTCTTTATTGTGGCATGAATGTTCAGATCCGAAAGATTCAAGATAAAAGTTTAATATTGACATAAAAATAATAATACTTCAAGCATACTAACTAAGCAATTATGTCCTCTCAAAATAACATGGCCAAAGAAAGTTCATCCCTACAAAATCAGATAGTTTAGTCATGCTCCATTTTCGTCACACAAGAATGCTCTCATCATGCACAACCCCGATGACAAGCCAAGCAATTGTTTCATACTTTAGTAATCTCAAACTTTTTCAACTTTCACGCAATACATGAGCGTGAGCCATGGATATAGCACTATGGGTGGACTAGAATATAATGATGGGGGTTATGTGGAGAAGACAAAAAAGGAGAAAGTCTCACATTGACGCGGCTAATCAATGGGCTAGGGAGATGCCCATCAATTGATGTCAATGCAAGGAGTAGGGATTGCCATGCAACGGATGCACTAGAGCTATAAATGTATGAAAGCTCAACAAAAGAAACTAAGTGGATGTGCATCCAACTTGCTTGCTCATGAAGACCTAGGGCATTTGAGGAAGTCCATTGTTGGAATATACAAGCCAAGTTTTATAATGAAAATTCCCACTAGTATATGAAAGTGACAAAACAAGAGACTCTCTATTATAAAGTTCATGGTGCTACTTTGAAGCACAAGTGTGGAAAAAGGATAGTAGCATTGTCCCTTTTTTTTCTTTTTTTTTCTTCTCTCTTTTTTTGGGGCCTTCCTTTTTTTTGTTTGGCCTTTCTCTCTTTTTTTTGGGACAATGCTCTATTAATGATGATCATCACACTTCTATTTATTTACAACTCAATGATTACAACTCGATACTAGAACAAAATATGACTCTATATGAATGCCTCCGGCGGTGTACCGGGATGGGCAATGAATCAAGAGTGACATGTATGAAATAATATGCATGGTGGCTTTGCCACAAATACGATGTCAACTACATGATCATGCAAGGCAATATGACAATGATGAAGCGCGTCATAATAAACGTAACGGTGGAAAGTTGCATGGCAATATATCTCGGAATGGCTATGGAAATGCCATAATAGGTAGGTATGGTGGCTGTTTTGAGGAAGATATAAGGAGGTTTATGTGTGATAGAGCGTATCATATCACGGGGTTTGGATGCACCGGCGAAGTTTGCACCAACTCTCAAGGTGAGAAAGGGCAATGCACGGTACCGAAGAGGCTAGCAATGATGGAAGGGTGAGAGTGCGTATAATCCATGGACTCAACATTAGTCATAAAGAACTCACATACTTATTGTATAAAATTTACAAGTCATCAAAAACCAAGAACTACGCGCATGCTCCTAGGGGGATAGATTGGTAGGAAAAGACCATCGCTCGTCCCCGACCGCCACTCATAAGGATGACAATCAAAGAACACCTCATGTTTCAAATTTGTTACACAACGTTTACCATACATGCATGCTACGGGACTTGCAAACTTCAACACAAGTATTTCTCAAATTCACAACTACTCAACTAGCACAACTTTAATATCACTATCTCCATATCTCAAAACAATCATCAAGTATCAAACTTCTCTTAGTATTCAACGCACTTATATGAAAGTTTTTATTATATCCATCTTGGATGCCTATCATATTAGGACTAATTTTATAGCCAAAGCAAACTACCATGCTGTTCTAAAAGACTCTCAAAATAATATAAGTGAAGCATGAGAGATCAATAATTTCTATAAAATAAAACCACCACCGTGCTCTAAAAGATATAAGTGAAGCACTAGAGCAAAATTATTTAGCTCAAAAGATATAAGTGAAGCACAGAGAGTATTCTAATAAATTCCGAATCATGTGTGTCTCTCCCAAAAGGTGTGTACATCAAGGATGATTGTGGTGAACTAAAAAGCAAAGACTCAAATCATACAAGACGCTCCAAGCAAAACACATATCATGTGGTGAATAAAAATATAGCATCAAGTAAAGTTACCGATGGACGAAAACGAAAGAGGGGATGCCTTCTGGGGCATCCCCAAGCTTAGGCTTTTGGTTGTCCTTGGATTTTACCTTGGGGTGCCTTGGGAATCCCCAAGCTTAGGCTCTTGCCACTCCTTGTTCCATAATCCATCAAATCTTTACCCAAAAACTTGAAAACTTCGCAACACAAAACTCAACAGAAAATCTCATGAGCTCCGTTAGCGAAAGAAAACAAACAACCACTTTAAGGTACTGTAATGAACTCATTCTTTATTTTTATTGGTGTTAAACCTACTGTATTCCAACTTCTCTATGGTTCATAACCTCCGATACCAGCCATAGATTCATCAAAATAAGCAAACTACACACGAAAAACAGAATCTGTCAAAAACAGAACAGTCTGTAGTAATCTGTATCTAACGCAAACTTCTGTAACTCAGAAAAATCTACCAAAATAGGAAGACCTAATAATTTGTTTATTGATCTACTGCAATTGGAATCAGTATTTTATCACGTTCTGATGATTTTTAACAATTGTTTCTGTGAGCAGAAAGTTTCTGACTTTTTCAGCAAGATCAAATAACTATCATCCAAGAAGATCCTATAGGTTTTACTTGGCACAAACACTAATTAAAACATAAAACCACATCTAACCAGAGGCTAGATCAAAGATTTATTACTAAACAGAACCAAAAAGCAAGAAACAAAAATAAAATTGGGTTGCCTCCCAACAAGCGCTATCGTTTAACGCCCCTAGCTAGGCATAAAGGCAAGGGTAGATCTAGGTATTATCATCTTTGGCATGCAATTATTCAATTGAACACTTATAACCCTTAGGAGTTTCCTTCTTTTTATTAATAATCAAACTCCTAGGCAAGAAATCAAGAAAATCATTTGTAGCAAAAGGTTCCTTAATGATAGCGAGAAAGTTGGGGTGAACACTTATGGATTTGAGATCCGCATTTCCCTTACTAGAAGTTTCACCCCTATTCTTAGGAACATACATCAATTTGGCAATTTTAGCATTAAGAGGTTTTGGAGTATTTTTCACGGAAGAAAAGGCAGACCCTAAGTTGGTAATAATATCCTCAATTTTATCAATTCTTGTGGAATCTTGATCTATCTTTTCGTTAACTATGGGTTCCTTTTCTTTAAAAAATTTAAGAGCAACTCCTACCTTAGATCCGTATTGGGTAATTTGGTTGTGGATCTTTTTATCCAAATTTTCGATCAACTCTACAGTGGCAACTTTATTTTCGATAATTTCAAGCCTTTGCATCACATGTTCCAAAGTTAAAATAGTTCCATTAACCAAAAGAGGTGGTGGGCCAAACAAATCTATCATAGCATTATAAGAATCAAAAGTATGGCTACCCAAGAAATTCCCTCCGGTAATGGTATCAAGAATATATCTATTCCAAGGAGTGATGCCTACATAAAAATTGCGAAGAAGAATGGATGTAGATTGCTTCCTAGTAGATCTATTTTGAGCATTGTAAATTCTGTACCAAGCATCTTTTAGATTTTCTCCCTCCCTTTGTTTAAAATTAAGAACTTCACTCTCGGGAGACAAAGGAGTAGATAATGGACTGGCCATGACGGCAGCACAGAGAACGAACACACAAGAAGCAAGCGAAAAAGAGGCGAACGGAAAAAGAGGGCGAATAAAATGGCAAGGGTGAAGTGGGGGAGAGGAAAACGAGAGGCAGATGGCAAATAATGTAATGCGAGGGATAAGAGTTTGTGATGGGTACTTGGTATGTCTTGACTTGTGCGTAGACTCCCCAGCAACAGCGCCAGAAATCCTTCTTGCTACCTCTTGAGCATGCGTTGGTTTTCCCTTGAAGAGGAAAGGGTGATGCAGCAAAGTAACGTAAGTATTTCCCTCAGTTTTTGAGAACCAAGGTATCAATCCAGTAGGAGGCCACACGCAAGTCCCTCGTACCTACACAAACAAATAAGAACCTTGCAACCAACGCGATAAAGGGGTTGTCAATCCCTTCATGGCCACTTGCAAAAGTGAGATCTTATAGAGATGATAAGATAATATTTTTGGTATTTTTATGATAAAGATTGAAAGTAAAGATTGCAAAATAAACGGCAACAGAAATAGCTAGTTGACGGGAGATTAATATGATGGAAAATAGACCCAGGGGGCATATGTTTCACTAGTGGCTTCTCTCAAGATAGCATAAGTATTACGGTGGCTGAACAAATTACTGTCGAGCAATTGATAGAATAGTGCATAGTTATGAGAATATCTAGGCATGATCATGTATATAGGCATCACGTCCGTGACAAGTAGACCAAAATGATTCTGCATCTACTACTATTACTCCACACATCGACCGCTATCCAGCATGCATCTAGAGTATTAAGTTCATAAGAACAGAGTAACGCATTAGGCAAGATGACATGATGTACAGGGATAAACTCAAGCAATATGATATAAACCCCATCTTTTTATCCTCGATGGCAACAATACAATACGTGTCGTTTCCCCTTCTGTCACTGGGATCGAGCACCCCATGATTGAACCCAAAGCTAAGCACTTCTCCCATTGCAAGAAAGATCAATCTAGTAGGCCAAACCAAACTGATAATTCGAAGAGACTTGCAAAGATAACAAATCATACATAAAAGAATTCAGAGGAGATTCAAATATTGTTCATAGATAATCTTGATCATAAACCCACAATTCATCGGATCTCGACAAACACACCGCAAAAAGAGTTATATCGAATAGATCTCCAAGAAGATCGAGGAGAACTTTGTATTGAGATCCAAAGGGAGAGAAGAAGCCATCTAGCTAATAACTATGGACCCGAAGGTCTGAGGTAAACTACTCACACATCATCGGAGAGGCTATGGTGTTGATGTAGAAGCCCTCCGTGATGGATTCCCCTCCGGCGGAGCGCCGGAAAAGGCCCCAAGATGGGATCTCACGGGTACAGAAGGTTGCGGCGGTGGAAATAGGGTTTCGTGGTGCTCCTGGATGTTTTCGGGGTACATGGGTATATATAGGAGGAAGAAGTAGGTCGGTGGAGCTGCGAGGGGCCCACGAGGGTGGGGGGCGCGCCCAGGGGGGTAGGTGCACCTCCCTGCCTCATGGCCTCCTCGCTTCTTTCTTGACGTCCACTCCAAGTCCTCTGGATCACGTTTGTTCCAAAAATCACTCTCCCGAAGGTTTCATTCCGTTTGGATTCCGTTTGATATTCCTTTTCTGCGAAACACTGAAATAGGCAAAAAAACAGCAATTTGCACTGGTCCTTGGGTTAGTAGGTTAGTCCCAAAAATAATATAAAAGTGTATAATAAAGCCCATTAAACATCCAAAACAGATAATATAATAGCATGGAACAATCAAAAATTATAGATACGTTGGAGACGTATCAGTGGTTTTGGCCATGAGGCACTTGGCGGTGATGTTCTCATTGGGTGAGTCGAAGAGGGACACCCGTGGAGTTGTTGCAATGGCAACGGAGGCCATGGCAACCATCTCACCATCTTCATCATCCTCATTGTACTCTTCTTGTGCCACCAACCCCTTGGGAGGAGTCTTCTTGGTGAAGTTGTTCTTGTTGGGGAAAGACTTGGCCTTGTCTTTTCGGTTAAGATTGCCACCATTGTCTTCCCCCTTCTCGTATGGGCACTCCGCAACGAAATGGCTCACATTGCCACAGTTATAGCATGTCCTCACACGTTGCTTGACCTTGGCGCCACTTGAGTTGTTCTTGTTGAAGTTGGGTCTTGAGTTCTTCTTGCTCCAAAATTGCCGTGAAGCAAGAGCCATGTGCTCATGATAAGCATACTTGGTATCTTCGGGGCAACACTCCTCTTCTTCCTCTTCACCCTCTTCTTCCACACTAGCCTTGGCCTTCGAAGCAAGGTTGGGCTTCTTTGCTCGTTGCGAACGCAACACCGCATTGTCGGCGGTCTTGTCCAAGATCCTCATTGCAACAAACTCATCCAAAACTTCACTTGAGGACAAGGCGTGAAAGTCCGGCCTTTGACGGATGACGGAGGACATAGCCTTATGGTAAGGCATCATGGCCTTGAGAAACTTGCCCCTGGTCCAATTGTCATTCGTATCCTTGCTCCCATGATCTCGGAGTGAGACCGCGAGAGTGGTTAATCTCCGGTAAAGCTCACGAGGTTCTTCATCTTCATTCATTGCAAACTCATCGGCTTCATCTTGCACCACTTCATAGTTGGAGCGTTGAATGCTTGTGCTTCCCTTGTAAATGGAAACAACATGTGGCCATGCTTCCTTGGCCATGGTGAAAGGTCGGAGATGCGCAACGTCTTCGGGTGGAATTGCATCTTGGATAATGAAGAGAGCGGACTCGTTGAATTGATCATCTGCGGCTTCTCTAGGAGTGAGGTTTCTTGGGTCATGCGGGTAGAAACCTTGTTCAACAATTCTCCAAAGATTAGTAGAACTATGATTTAAATGACGTTTAAAACGGTAGACCCAAGAGGCAAAATCCTCATTTTTCACAAACTTAGGAGGAGGACCAACATGATTCAAATGAGTGGAGGGAACCGATCCTCCATAAGTAAGGGGTGGTTCAACATGGGCAAAGATGTCGTTTCCACTTCTACCACTAGTCAAAGGAACTTTATCACTAGTAGCTTCCCCTTGTCGGAGTTAGCATCCGTCACCTTGTTAGTGGGATCGACCACTTCCAACGTTGAGGTTGATAATTTAAGACCATCAAGAAACTCCTTAAACATGCCTTTGACCTCGGTCGTCATGGAGGTTTTCAATGTGTCCAAAGCCGCATTGAATTCCTCACGAGAGACCGGGGATCCCCATCGGCCATAGACGAGGACGGATTCACACCGGGGTGCTCCTCCCCACCGTCTATGGTGTCAACCATACTCTTCGGACGGCAAAGTCCTTAATAAAGAGACGAGGCTCTGATACCAATTGAAAGGATCGATATAGTTGACTAGAGGGAGGTTGAATAGGCAACTAACAATTTTAAGCTTTTCTTTACCAAATTAAACTTTGCATCAAAGTAGGTTGTCTAGATATGCAACTAGGTGAGCAACCTATATATGCAACAACAACAGGCACACAAGCAAGCAAGGGATACACTACAATATAAGCTTGCACAAGTAAATGTAAGAGATAATCAAGAGTGGAGCCGGTGGAGACGAGGGTGTGTTACCGAAGTTCCTTCCCTTTGAGAGGAAGTACGTCTCCGTTGGAGAGGTGTGGGGGCACAATGCTCCCAAGAAGCCACTAGGGCCTGAAGGAAATATGCACTAGAAGCAATAATAAAGTTATTATTTATTTCCTTATTTCATGATAAATGTTTATTATTCATGCTAGAATTGTATTAACCGGAAACTTAGTACATGTGTGAATACATAGACCCCCCCCCCCCCCCCCCCCCCCCCCCCCCCCCCCCCCCCCCCCCCCCCCCCCCCCCCCCCCCCCCCCCCCCCCCAAGAAGTGAGTGGGAGGAAAGTATAAACTTGATGAGGTAATTGTACCTTCTCCTGAATTGGAAAGTAGTTCATCACAGAAATCAGTTCCAGTGATTCCTACACCGTCCTTGATGCACCGCTAGGTGACAGACTGATTGCATTGTGAACGTTTGGCAAGCTCGATATGATGACTACTTGATAGTTTAGTGCACCATGCTTTACGGCTTAGAATCGGGGCTTCAAAGACATTTTGAATGCCATGGAGCATATGAGATATTCCAAGAGTTGAAATTAGTATTTCAGACTCATGCCCATGTCGAAAGGTATGAGACCTTTGACAAGTACTTTGCCTACAAGATGGAGGAGAATAGCTCAGCTAATGAGCATGTGCTCAGAATGTCTGAGTACTACAATCACTTGAATCAAGTGGGAGTTAATCTTCCAGATAAGATAGTGATTGACAGAGTTCTCTAGTCACTATCACCAAGTTACTAGAACTTCGTGATGAACTATAATATGCAAGGGATAACATAAACGATTCCCAAGCTCTTCGTGAAAATCGACGAAGGTAGAAATCAAGAAAAGCATCAAGTGTTGATGGTTGACAAGACCACTAGTTTCAAGAAAAGGGCAAAGGGAAGAAGGGGAACTTCAAGAAGAACGGCAAGCAAGTTGCTGCTCAAGTGAAGAAGCCTAAGTCTGGACCTAAGCCTGAGACTAAGTGCTTCTACTGCAAAGGGACTGGTCACTAGAAGCGGAACTGCCCCAAGTATTTGGCGGATAAGAAGGATGGCAAAGTGAACAAAAGTATATATGATATACATGTTATTGATGTGTACTTTACTAGTGTTCATAGTAGCCCCTGGGTATTTGATACTGGTTTAGTTGCTATGATTAGTAACTCGAAACAGGAGTTACAAAATGAACAAAGACTAGTTGAGGGCAAAGTGACGATGTGTATTGGAAGTGATTCCAAGGTTGATAAGATCACCATCGCACACTCCCTTTACCTTCTGGATTAATGGGCCATACGGGAAAGGAGAGAAAGGCCTCAAGGGTGGCCGCGCCCCTTCCCCATGGACTGGTCCGAATTGGACTAGGGAAAGGGGACGCCCCCTTCCTTCCTTCTCCTTCTCCCTTCCCTTTTTCCTATTCCATGTGGGAGGTGGAATCCTACTAGGACTAGGGAGTCCTAGTAGGACTCCACACTTTGGGCGCGCCCTATGAGGGCCGGTCTCCTCCTCCCTCCATCCTTTATATACGTGGCCAGGAGGCACCCCATGGACACACAAGTTGATCATTGATCTCTTAGCCGTGTGCGGTGCCCCTCTCCACCATAATCCACCTCGGTCATATCGTCATAGTGCTTAGGCGAAGCCCTGCGCCGGTAGCTTCATCATCACCGTTATCACGCCGTCGTGCTGACGAAGCTTTCCCTCGACACTCTGCTGGATCGTGAGTTCGTGGGACGTCACCGAGCTGAACATGTGCAGATCGCGGAGGTGTCGTACTTTCAGTGCTAGGTTCGGTCGATCGTGAAGACGTACGACTACATCAACCGCGTTGTCATAACGCTTCCGCTTACGGTCTACGAGGGTACGTGGACTACACTCTTCCCTCTCGTTGCTATGCATCACCATGATCTTGCGTGTGCGTAGGAATTTTCTTGAAATTACTACGTTCCCCAACAGTGGCATCCGAGCCAGGTCTATGCGTAGATGTTATATGCACGAGTAGAACACAAGTGAGTTGTGGGCGATAATAGTCATACTGCTTACCAGCATGTCATACTTTGATTCGGCGGTATTGTTGGATGAAGCGGCCCGGACCGACATTACGCGTACACTTACGCGAGACTGGTTCTACCGACGTGCTTCGCACACAGGTGGCTGGCGGGTGTCAGTTTCTCCAACTTTAGTTGAATCGAGTGTGGCTACGCCCGGTCCTTGTTGAAGGTTAAAACATCACATGCTTGATGAAAAATCGTTGTGGTTTTGATGCGTAGGTAAGAACGGTTCTTGCTCAGCCCGTAGCAGCCACGTAAAACTTGCAACAACAAAGTAGAGGACGTCTAACTTGTTTTTGCAGGGCTTGTTGTGATGTGATATGGTCAAGACGTGATGAGATATAAGTTGTTGTATGAGATGATCATGTTTTCTTGAAGTTATCGGCAACTGGTAGAAGCCTTATGGTTGTCTCTTTATTGCATGAGATGCAAGCGCCAAATAATTGCTTTACTTTATCGCTATGCGATAGCAATAGTTGCAAGAGCAATAGTTGGCGAGACGACCATGTGACAACACGTTGATAGAGATCAAGATGATGGAGATCATGGTGTCATGCCAGTGACGATAGAGATCATGACGGTACTTTGGAGATGGAGATCAAAGGCGCAAGATGATCATGGCCATATCATGTCACATATTTTGATTGCATGTGATGTTTATCTTTTATACATATTATTTTGCTTAGTTCGGTGGTAGCTTTATAAGATGATCCCTTACTAAAATTTCAAGGTATAAGTGTTCTCCCTGAGTATGCACCGTTGCGACAGTTCTTCGTGCTGAGACACCACGTGATGATCGGGTGTGATAAGCTCTACGTTCACATACAACGGGTGCAAGCCAGTTTTGCACACGCAGAATACTCGGGTTAAACTTGACGAGCCTATCATATGCAGATATGGCCTCGGAACACTGGAGACCGAAAGGTCGAGCGTGAATCATATAGTAGATATGATCAACATAGTGATGTTCACCATTGAAAACTACTCCACCCCCCCCCCCCCCCCCCCCCCCCCCCCCCCCCCCCCCCCCCCCCCCCCCCCCCCCCCCCCCCCCCCCCCCCCCCCCCCCCCCCCCCCCCCCCCCCCCCCCCCCCCCCCCCCCCCCCCCCCCCCCCCCCCCCCCCCCCCCCCCCCCCCCCCCCCCCCCCCCCCCCCCCCCCCCCCCCCCCCCCCCCCCCCCCCCCCCCCCCCCCCCCCCCCCCCCCCCCCCCCCCCCCCCCCCCCCCCCCCCCCCCCCCCCCCCCCCCCCCCCCCCCCCCCCCCCCCCCCCCCCCCCCCCCCCCCCCCCCCCCCCCCCCCCCCCCCCCCCCCCCCCCCCCCCCCCCCCCCCCCCCCCCCCCCCCCCCCCCCCCCCCCCCCCCCCCCCCCCCCCCCCCCCCCCCCCCCCCCCCCCCCCCCCCCCCCCCCCCCCCCCCCCCCCCCCCCCCCCCCCCCCCCCCCCCCCCCCCCCCCCCCCCCCCCCCCCCCCCCCCCCCCCCCCCCCCCCCCCCCCCCCCCCCCCCCCCCCCCCCCCCCCCCCCCCCCCCCCCCCCCCCCCCCCCCCCCCCCCCCCCCCCCCCCCCCCCCCCCCCCCCCCCCCCCCCCCCCCCCCCCCCCCCCCCCCCCCCCCCCCCCCCCCCCCCCCCCCCCCCCCCCCCCCCCCCCCCCCCCCCCCCCCCCCCCCCCCCCCCCCCCCCCCCCCCCCCCCCCCCCCCCCCCCCCCCCCCCCCCCCCCCCCCCCCCCCCCCCCCCCCCCCCCCCCCCCCCCCCCCCCCCCCCCCCCCCCCCCCCCCCCCCCCCCCCCCCCCCCCCATGGTGTGTCCGAACGTCATAACCGTACTTTATTGGATATAGTGCAATCTATGATGTCTCTTACCGATTTACCACTATCGTTTTGGGGTTATGCATTAGAGACATCTGCATTCACGTTAAATAGGGCACCATCTAAATCCGTTGAGACGACACCTTATGAACTGTGGTTTGGCAAGAAACCCAAGTTGTCGTTTCTTAAAATTTGGGGTTGCGATGCTTATGTGAAAAAGTTTCAACCTGATAAGCTCAAACCCAAATCGAAGAAGTGCGTCTTCATAGGATACCCAAAAGAGACTGTTGGGTACACCTTCTATCACAGATCCGAAGGCAAGATATACGTTGCTAAAAATGGATCCTTTCTAGAGAAGGAGTTTCTCTCCAAAGAAGTGAGTGGGAGGAAAGTATAAACTTGATGAGGTAATTGTACCTTCTCCTGAATTGGAAAGTAGTTCATCACAGAAATCAGTTCCAGTGATTCCTACACCAATTAGTGAGGAAGCCAATGATGATGATCATGAAACTTTAGATCAAGTTACTACCAAACCTCGTAGGTCAACCAGAGTACGGTCCGCACCAGAGTGGTATGGTAATCCTGTTCTGAAAGTCATGTTATTAGACCATGATAAACCTACGAACTATGAGGAAGCGATGATGAGCCCAGATTCCGCAAAATGGCTTGAGGCCATGAAATCTGAGATGGGATCCATGTATGAGAACAAAGTGTGGACTTTGGTTGACTTGCCCGATGATCGGCAAGCCATAGAGAATAAATGGATTTTCAAGAGGAAGACGGACGCTGATAGTAGTGTTACTATCTACAAAGCTCGACTTGTCGCGAAAGGTTTTCGACAAGTTCAAGGTGTTGACTACAATGAGTTTTTCTCACTCGTAGCGATGCTTAGGTCTGTCCGAATCATGTTAGCAATTGCTGCATTTTATGAAATCTGGCAAATGGATAAACAAAACTGCATTCCTTAATGGATTTATTAAAGAAGAGTTGTATATGATGCAACCAGAAGGTTTTGTCAATCCTAAAGGTGCTAACAAAATGTGCAAGCTCCAGCGATCCATCCATGGACTGGTGCAAAGCATCTCAGAGTTGGAATATACGTTTTGATGAGTTGATCAAAGCATATAGTTTTATACAGACTTGCGATGAAGCCTGTATTTACAAGAAAGTGAGTGGGAGCACTACAACCTTTCTGATAAGTATATGTGAATGACATATTGTTGCTCAGAAATGATGTAGAATTTTCTGGAAAGCATAAAAGGAGTGTTTGAAAGGAGTTTTTCAAAGAAATACCTCGGTGAAGCTGCTTACATATTGAGCATCAAGATCTATAGAGATAGATCAAGATGCTTGATAAGTTTTTTCAATGAGTACATACCTTGACAAATTTTTGAAGTAGTTCAAAATGGAACAGCCAAAGAAGGAGTTCTTGCCTGTATTGCAAGGTGTGAAATTGAGTAAGACTCAAAGCCCGACCACGACAGAAGATAGAAAGAGAATGAAAGTCATTCCCTATGCCTCAGCCATAGGTTCTATAAAGTATGCCATGCTGTGTACCAGATCTATTGTATACTCTACACTGAGTTTGGCAAGGGAGTACACTAGTGATCTAGGAGTAGATCACTGGACAGCGGTCAAAATTATCCTTAGTGGAATAAGGATATGTTTCTCGATTATGAGGTGACAAAAGGTTCGTCGTAAAGGGTTACATCGATGCAAGTTTTGACACTGTTCCAGATGACTCTAAGTCTCAATCTGGATACATATTGAAAGTGGGAGCAATTAGCTAGAGTAGCTCCGTGCAGAGCATTGTTGACATAGAAATTTGCAAAATACATATGGATCTGAATATGGCAGACCCGTTGACTAAACTTCTCTCACAAGCAAAACATGATCACACCTTAGTACTCTTTGGGTGTTAATCACATGGCGATGTGAACTAAGGTTACTGACTCTAGTAAACCCTTTGAGTGTTGGTCACATGGCGATGTGAACTATGGGTGTTAATCACATGGTGATGTGAACTATTGGTGTTAAATCACATGGCGATGTGAACTAGATTATTGACTCTAGTGCAAGTGAGAGACTGAAGGAAATATGCCCTAGAGGCAATAATAAAGTTATTATTTATTTCCTTATTTTATGATAAATGTTTATTATTCATGCTAGAATTGTATTAACCGGAAACTTAGTACATGTGTGAATACATAGACAAAACAAAGTGTCCCTAGTATGCCTCTACTTGACTAGCTCGTTTATCAAAGATGGTTATGTTTCCTAACCATAGACATGTGTTGTCATTTTATGAACGGGATCACATCATTAGGAGAATGATGTGATGGACAAGACCCATCCGTTAGCTTAGCATTATGATCGTTATAGTTTCATTGCTACTGCTTTCTTCATGACTTATACATGTTCCTCAGACTATGAGATTATGCAACTCCCGAATACTGGAGGAACACCTTGTGTGCTATCAAACGTCACAACGTAACTGGGTGATTATAAAGATGCTCTACAGGTGTCTCCGATGGTGTTTGTTGAGTTGGCATAGATCGAGATTAGGTTTTGTCACTCCGTGTATCGGAGAGGTATCTCTGGGCCCTCTCAGTAATGCACATCACTATAAGCCTTGCAAGCATTGTGACTAATGAGTTAGTTGCGGGATGATGCATTACGGAACGAGTAAAGAGACTTGCCGGTAACGAGATTGAACTAGGTATTGAGATACCGACGATCGAATCTTGGGCAAGTAACATACCGATGACAAAGGGAACAACGTATGTTGTTATGCGGTTTGACCGATAAAGATCTTCGTAGAATATGTAGGAACCAATATGAGCATCCAGGTTCCGCTATTGGTTATTGACCGGAGATGAGTCTCGGTCATGTCTACATAGTTCTCGAACCCGTAGGGTCCGCACGCTTAACGTTCTGTGGCGATTTGTATTATGAGTTATGTGATTTGATGACCGAAGTTTGTTCAGAGTCCCGGATGAGATCGGGGACATGACGAGGAGTCTAGAAATGGTCGAGACGTAAAGATCGATATATTGGAAGGCTATATTCGGACATCGGAAAGGTTCCGAGTGATTCGGGTATTTTTCGGAGTACCGGAGAGTTACGGGAATTCGTATTGGGCCTTAATGAGCCATACGGGAAAGGAGAGAAAGGCCTCAAGGGTGGCCGCGCCCCTTCCCCATGGACTGGTCCGAATTGGACTAGGGAAAGGGGGCGCCCCCTTCCTTCCTTCTCCTTCTCCCTTCCCTTTTTCCTATTCCATGTGGGAGGTGGAATCCTACTAGGACAAGGGAGTCCTAGTAGGACTCCACACTTTGGGCGCGCCCTATGAGGGCCGGCCTCCTCCTCCCTCCATCCTTTATATACGTGGCCAGGGGGCACCCCATGGACACACAAGTTGATCATTGATCTCTTAGCCGTGTGCGGTGCCCCTCTCCACCATAATCCACCTCGGTCATATCGTCGTAGTGCTTAGGCGAAGCCCTGCGCCGGTAGCTTCATCATCACCGTCATCACGCCGTCGTGCTGATGAAGCTTTCCCTCGACACTCTGCTGGATCGTGAGTTCGTGGGACGTCACCGAGCCGAACGTGTGCAGATCGCGGAGGTGTCGTACTTTCGGTGCTAGGATCGGTCGATCGTGAAGACGTACGACTACATCAACCGCGTTGTCATAACGCTTCCGCTTACGGTCTACGAGGGTACGTGGACTACACTCTTCCCTCTCGTTGCTATGCATCACCATGATCTTGCATGTGCGTAGGAATTTTCTTGAAATTACTACGTTCCCCAACAGGGCCACCGTATTCTCCTCACGCCCTCACACAATGCGAGATGTCGTGATTCCACTATTGGTGCCCTTGGAGGCGGCGACCGAACATTTACAAACAAGGTTGGGGCAATCTCCACAACTTAATTGGAGGCTCCCAACGACACCACGAAACTTCACCACAATGGAATATGGCTCCGCGGTGACCTCAACCGTTTAGGGTGCTCAAACACCCAAGAGTAATAAGATCAGCAAGGGATTAGTGGGGGAATCAAATTTCTCTTGATGGAAGTGTAGATCGGGGCCTTCTCAACCAATCCCTAAAAAATCAACAAGTTTGATTGGCTAGGGAGAGAGATCGGGCGAAAATGGAGCTTTGAGCAACAATGGAGCTTGGGGAGAGAAGAGGTGGTCAACTTGGGGAAGAAGACCCCCCTTATATAGTGGGAGGAAAGATCCAACCGTTACCCACTTAATCAGCCCGCGACATGCGGTACTACCGCACACACACACACGGTACTACCGCAAGGTCATGCGGTACTACCGCTAGGCAATGCGGTACTACCGCTCACGCGGCAGGGGCCAGACGAGGCCCTGTTGCGTAAAGCAACGAGCGGTAGAACCGCCGGAGCGGTACTATCGCGCGCCCTTGCGGTACTACCGCAAGGCAGGGTTCAATCTGGGCTGGGAAGGCACGGACTAATAAAATTACATCCGTGGCTACTTCCGCCGAGTTTCGGTCTGCGCGTCGTCCGATTAAATTGGACAGCGCACAAAGCCCCAGAGGCCCTGCGGCACGTCATCTGAAGGCAATCTCGCCGCAGAGACGCCCATAAACTCTACTCCCTCCGTCCGAAAAAGCTTGTTCCTCAAATGGATGTATCTAGCACTAACTTGATGCTACATACATCCAGCTTGCCTCTGAAATGGATGTATTTAACATTAACTTGATGCTACATACATCCATTTTAGGGACAAATTTTTTCGGACGAAAGGAGTACTTTAGAGAGCAATGAGAAGCGATGCTTGTTGTTTGTTCTTGGAAATAAAAACGTCTCCGGTTAACATCCCAACGTCTCTGGTCAACATCCCAGGACACGCTCTTGTGACCGAACCCTCGCACACGCGTCCAAATTCTTCTGAGGCTGCGCTGCCACAGAATCGTTCAAACAGTGCTCCTGGGATTAAAATTAAAAGACGAATTTGTTACCGTGCATTTGCGGTGCGTGCGGATGTGATTTATGCCATCGCATCTGGCGTTGCTATCGTGCCTGCTGGTGCTGGTCCTCTCCCTCGACAAGTTCCTCCTCCCCTACCTCAGGAAGCGCTGGCTCTCCGGAGGTGGCGTCGCTGCCATAATCCCCAGGATCCCGACCAGCCGCTTCAAGTCGCAGCGATCCATGGCGGCCGCCGCCAAGTGGAGCGAGACAACCATGCTCGTCATCGACATGCAGGTGGGGTTTCCTCCCCTCTTGTAAAAGAATCCTCTTATTTTGGGGGACTCTGTTCCTCTTGTTTGGTGGGTTTCCTTCCCCCACTCTACTACTTAGAGCCCAACTGTAACCTACCTTGTACACTATATTCGACACAACTCTGACAGCCTCTACCCTGATTTGGTTACAAATTTAGAGCAATTTCCTTTTTTTTTACTATTTCATGTAGGGCAACAACTGGAATGATAGCATTGCAAACAAAAAAATTGATGTGGGGCAATAGACATGTTATTACTCTCTCTAATCGAAGTTTCCAATCAGGGCATTAGAGGGTTGCTGAATTAAGTGGTTGCTGGCATGCTTTATTTGTTTCATCTAGAAAAAGCACAAAGTTGATTGCTGTCACATGTTTGCAATGGTATGGTGTTATATTAAAATCTGATACAAAACGGATACTCTAGCTAACATGTCTTTCCCATTTCTGGTAATATGCCGCACACACTTCAATTTTGAATAACTTCTCTTTTGCTTCGGTATGGTGTATGTGCAAGTGCAACTAATGAATTAATTTCTTCTTGGTTGTATTGAAAGCACATGCAATTCTAAACTCTGCTAAACATGCTTTGTGATACTAACTGGACATGCATTTTGCAATCTGCAAGCTAACCTCTCTCTGTGTAGTCACACTTTCCCCCCTTTCTTCACAAACTAGTGTGCTTTAGAAAGTAGGCTAGAGTAATTTTAATGTCTAGGCGCTGCCACCATTCTTAGAGTTGAGGCATCAATTGACGATGAACTATACTATGTAGGTTGTCAGAGAGCATGACCCTTCTGGAAGGGATGTCGAACTTTTTCGCACACTTGTACTCTGGAGGAAAGGGTCCAACAGTGAAAGGCTTGAAAGGTGCAGAGCTGGCTGACGGGCTTTTTATCAAAGAGGGCGACTATAAGTTGGTGAAGACGAGATTTAGTGCTTTTTTTGCGACACACCTTGATTCTGTTCTTAAAACACTAGGAATGAAGAACTTGGTAATTGTTGGTAAGCACTGATACACACTGACTGATATAAAAGTTATTTCTTAGTCTTTTTTTGTTTTGTTAGAACGGTAATTGATTGCTGTAATGTCCGTCTCTTTTCTTTAACTGTATCATTACTTGTTTCTTATGACTCCTTTTGCAGTTTATAACTTATCTCATGTTTTCAAATTGCATGTGATGGCAATAACTCTGCTCTTACGAGCGTGAATCCCATAAGGGAAAGTTTGTGCAATGCAGCAATCTTCTTAAAATTTGCAAGGAACAAAGATTGTTTCCATTGCCTTGTTTTAGAACAAATATTGATTCCTTTGTTTATGCTTGATTGTCCATTATCACATTGGGCAGCTGCATTTATTGAGATGTGTATGTGTGATGATTTTCAGGTGTTCAAACACCAAATTGCATCCGACAGACTGTATGACGCTGTGGCATTGGACTATGAGAAAGTTACGGTCCTTAGTGATGCAACAGCTGCTGCAAGGCCAGATATCCATTTAGGTGAGTACTCTTCTTTCATGCTAGCCCTTCTATTTTACTCTTCACGTGAAATACTTGTAGAGCTGGCTCTTGGTGATTCCTTATGCTTTATTTTAAACTAATGTTAACATGTTATTTGACATAAACCGGAAAAGCTTGAAATGTAATTTTTCCATGTTAATAAAATTCACGTGTCAAGATCCTTTGTTTCCTCTCATGGGGATGCACTAAGAGCTACACTCAGTTGAAGTCATGGTATGTATAGTAGCGCTGTCCAATTGATTTTCCCTATTGCATAGGTGTTTTTTGTTTAAGTGGCACAATCGAAGCACTTTGTTACCAGAACACACTCACTCAAAGTGTTGATCTGTGTCCATCATAATTTACTAAAAGAAAATTTTGAGTTGTTTCTACAAATGTAAGCAGACTATTTTGTTTCCAAATAAAAAAACATGGTATTTTGTAAAGAACACAACTATAATGATGGCTCATGTTGCTAAATGCAATCTTGCCATCTTTGATAGTCGAGAGAAAATGAATATACGGAGTACTTGTTAATTCTCTTTAATCTGTTTCCTATGATTTAGTTTAAGCTGTGACTGAAGGCATTTGCTTTATGTTACCCAGCAAGTATCAGAGATATGAAGACTATCGGCGTGGAAACACCAACCTTGGAAGAGTGGCGCCGTTAGGTTTCAAGGTGGTGTACTTCATTCTCGGCACCGAAGTGACATGCCTAGTGCAACGGAGTCGACAAACGCTCCCTCTCCATTTGGTCCTGACAAGTGTAATTATATTAATATTTGCATATAACTTCTAATCCGTCCAACATAGAGTTAATCATACAGTGTCATGTGGTTTCCCTTTATATATAGAGGACTTAAGGCATGGGTATGGGTAGAAGCCAACTCCAAACCAAAACAGGGCAATTGAAGAAGGCAGGTGCTCGGATTATACAGTACAAATTTGATCTTTTGAAAACCGGATGCATTTTTAGATGTGAACGTGTACCATCATTTGCATGCCCGAAGGAAGGCTGCTATCGCATCGGCCTTCTTCCTTTTCGGTGAAAACTGAAAAGCAAATCGAATGCAAATCAGTTGCGATGGTTGAGTAATGTGTTCCATGTGTGCATCAGATCTCTGCCATGTCGTTTTTTCTTTTTCTTTTTTTTGAACATCAGTACAGACACAAGCGCTCATATACACGTGCATACACTCACCCTTATGAACGCACACACGCACACCCTACCCCTATGAGCACCTCCGAAAGATTGAGCCGGCATATCATTTTGAGATTTACGAAGTCACCGTAGGCGCCTCGTCGTCGACGGGAATATCTCCTCTCACTGAATGCGTGCTCATCGCCGGAACCCCCCCCCCCCCCCCCCCCCCCCCCCCCCCCCCCCCCCCCCCCCCCCCCCCCCCCCCCCCCCCCCCCCCCCCCCCCCCCCCCCCCCCCCCCCCCCCCCCCCCCCCCCCCCCCCCCCCCCCCCCCCCCCCCCCCCCCCCCCCCCCCCCCCCCCCCCCCCCCCCCCCCCCCCCCCCCCCCCCCCCCCCCCCCCCCCCCCCCCCCCCCCCCCCCCCCCCCCCCCCCCCCCCCCCCCCCCCCCCCCCCCCCCCCCCCCCCCCCCCCCCCCCCCCCCCCCCCCCCCCCCCCCCCCCCCCCCCCCCCCCCCCCCCCCCCCCCCCCCCCCCCCCCCCCCCCCCCCCCCCCCCCCCCCCCCCCCCCCCCCCCCCCCCCCCCCCCCCCCCCCCCCCCCCCCCCCCCCCCCCCCCCCCCCCCCCCCCCCCCCCCCCCCCCCCCCCCCCCCCCCCCCCCCCCCCCCCCCCCCCCCCCCCCCCCCCCCCCCCCCCCCCCCCCCCCCCCCCCCCCCCCCCCCCCCCCCCCCCCCCCCCCCCCCCCCCCCCCCCCCCCCCCCCCCCCCCCCCCCCCCCCCCCCCCCCCCCCCCCCCCCCCCCCCCCCCCCCCCCCCCCCCCCCCCCCCCCCCCCCCCCCCCCCCCCCCCCCCCCCCCCCCCCCCCCCCCCCCCCCCCCCCCCCCCCCCCCCCCCCCCCCCCCCCCCCCCCCCCCCCCCCCCCCCCCCCCCCCCCCCCCCCCCCCCCCCCCCCCCCCCCCCCCCCCCCCCCCCCCCCCCCCCCCCCCCCCCCCCCCCCCCCCCCCCCCCCCCCCCCCCCCCCCCCCCCCCCCCCCCCCCCCCCCCCCCCCCCCCCCCCCCCCCCCCCCCCCCCCCCCCCCCCCCCCCCCCCCCCCCCCCCCCCCCCCCCCCCCCCCCCCCCCCCCCCCCCCCCCCCCCCCCCCCCCCCCCCCCCCCCCCCCCCCCCCCCCCCCCCCCCCCCCCCCCCCCCCCCCCCCCCCCCCCCCCCCCCCCCCCCCCCCCCCCCCCCCCCCCCCCCCCCCCCCCCCCCCCCCCTTAAGTTGAACTTTCTGGTTAGATCTCTTATTTGAGTTTTACCCGTGCTTCTAGTTGGAGTGCTTATGTATGTTATTGTTTGATTGCAATAGAGTACCCAGAGTGCGAAGCATGCTACTACGAGTCTCTAGGTTTTGCGAATCATCAGCAAGGCAAGTAACACTTTGATCATACCTTGTTACTACCCAGTTTTATTGCATTAGATCAACCCTTGAACATTTCATGGTTAGGATCTGATTAATATGTGGGTTTTGGGAAGTAGGTGATGATGTAGAACCTATTGCCCTGTTTATTATGAAACCTTTGGGAGTTACTTCTACGTTGTGTTTATATTGCTATGCTATGCTCGTAGACGTGGTTTGTGTGAGTGTATCCATGACAGATGTGAGTATTGCTAATTAATGGTTAACTTAAGGTGGCTACTTTAATACACATCTGGGTGGATTGCTTGAGGCACCCTAGAGTACCCAGTGGTTGTCAGGGCACCTGGAGAATCCAGTGTTGTCCTAGGATATCCCGGAGTACTAGTGTGATCATCCTACGGTTGGCCACCCAGACTCAAAGGGATCATAAGATTATTCATGCTAGAAACTTCTGTGTGCAGCCACAAGCTATTATGGGCTCTAACAAAGTTGAGTATGTTGCATGGCCTCTTTCAGTGGTGGGCTAGCAGATGTAGGGGAAAGTAGGTGTAACTGTCTACCCAGAGTAAAGAGTTAATGTTTCTGAAAGGCTGTGTCTCGGTCATCCATTTCTCAAACACCATGTAGTGCGAGAAATCCAACGGAGGAGATCGAGTCTTGTGGGGAAAAGTGCGCAATTCTCTGCAGAGTGTACAAACTAATCATGGTTAGCCGTGTCCCCGGTTATGGACGTTTTGAGTATCTAGTTCCTGGATTATCATGTTGATCGCATCACTCTAAACTAATTTGATTGGGTTAATGTTGATGTTTAATTGGGATTGAGTTGGAGGAACCTTCTCAATGTTTAACAACCACCATGATAGTTAAATAAAATTTATTCCTTTGTTGTAGGGAAAAATTGGCTTTATGCAAAACTGTAACCATAGAGCTTTCCACCAGCCAAATATGCATGTAGTGATAGCATTCATTCTGTTCATTACTCTATGTGTTACATTGCCAGCATATTCCATGTGCTGACCCGTTTCGGGCTGCAACGTTTCATGTTGCAGAATTTTCAGACGACGAGTAAGGTGCCATAGGTCATTGTCTTTCACTCAGCTATGCCGTTGGAGTTGATGGACTCACTTTATCTTCCAAGCCTTCTAATGTTATCATTTTTAGATGGCCTTAAGCCATATTATTGTAACAAGTTCTCTTTTGAGACATTCGGTGTAATAAGTGTGTGCTTGAAACTCTGTTATAAATCCTCAAGTACTATCCGTGTCAGCATTACCGATCTAGGGATGACACTGATGCACAGAGACTAGACTGTTTGAGGTCTAGTCGCTACAATATGGTATCAGAGCACACGCTGACTGTAGGACACATCCACTAAGCTTAAACCCTAGATTACTACTCTTTTCTCATTTCTGACTCCTCTCCCTTTTCTACTCTATAGGATGGCGGATGCAAGGAACAAGTTCACACAACCGGATGAAGATACACCTTTTGGACGACACTTGAAGGAAGTTACTAGATACCTGAACATCGAAATACCAAGCTTCACCGGGACCCACATCGCCACTTTACCAGAAGAGGAGCGTTGGATGATTCGAGTTCAAGTTCTAGGAAGGACGTTCATGCCAGTCACTGATCCCATGGAGTTTTCCTTTGACGCACCAACCTAGAGTCTTGGAAAGAGCATGACAGCCCACATCACCATGGGGCGCATTGGAGAAGTTTACCACAAGGATCTCAAAGATACTATCTACCAGATTTGTGGGTGCCGAGATGAGCAATGGGAGATGATCAACACTAGGAGGGATA
Source organism: Thinopyrum obtusiflorum (assembly GCA_036873465.1). NCBI lineage: Eukaryota > Viridiplantae > Streptophyta > Magnoliopsida > Poales > Poaceae > Thinopyrum > Thinopyrum obtusiflorum. The sequence continues at coordinate 18,812 of JAAAWM010010432.1, read as the reverse complement.
GGTCTATTGCAGCTTTCATCCAGGAGTTGAACCAGCACTTTCGTCGCCAGGAGAACCAGATGTGCACAGGCATGATAGATCTGAAGAAGGCAATGACCAGGATCATAGAGCTGGAGGAAGAACTCAAGTCTACACGCGATGGATATGAGGAGGAAATGAGTGATTATTTTCAATCGCGATTTCTGCCCTGGTCTTCGTTTTAGTTTATCTTTTCGCTCGTTTATCGGAATCAGGCGATTCAAGCGCCTAGATCTTCGTCTCAAAGCCCTCTTTCTGTTTAAACAACTTGAACAAGATTTTGGTACTGTAAAATTTGACTTTAGTCCAGATTAGTAAACGGATCTTGTTTCTTTCGCAGTTTGAGTTTCGTTGCTTCGTTTGATTTGATTCTTCCCCCCCCCCCTTGAATGCTTGGTCGTGACAATCACCCGAAGCCACAACCAGAAGTCTCCATCGCGTAATACTTATGGTCGGTCGCACCAACAGACGGTCGGTCGGACCCGCGTCTCACCGAAGGGACACGCATCGGCATGGTCTGACATTTACGACCAGCTAAATCACTGACTTGTGCGACCGCATTTGAGTGGTAGTACTTGAAATTTGTGTTCCAGGAAACTCATTGGGAGCCATTTCAGGCCTCGAAACGAAAACCATCAATTAATCTTTAGCTTGTTCTCATCACATTCCAAAGTAGTATAATTAAGTGCAAACCTGCTCACACCTAGTACGTATCAAACCGGAATGTGTTCCCACTATGCAGGTTTTAGTACTAGTGCTAGTACTAGGTTATAAAAAGGGGAACTACCTAGCCGAAAATCACTCTACCTTCCTCCTCATAAGTCTTTATTGTTCGTCCGTCCTTGCCATGGCCGGTGTGCAGAGCTCTAGGTCGAGAACTACTCGTAACAAGGGAGCGGTGTCGGTGTACAAAAGTGGGGGCCCTTTTTGTACCCCTTTACTTGTGCACGGGCAGTCAGAGCCGTGCCCGCGGCCACACTAAGTAGGGCAGAGGAGGGAAGCCAAAAGCACAAGACGTGTAGGGCTCTCCCAGCGCCTACGCTCGCCTCCCCGCCTCGCCCACCGGACCGCGCCATGGAGGATCCCGCCATGGATAATCCCTTAGATCCCAGGATCCCGCATGTTGCCATCTCACTGCGCCCACAGCACTGCCGCCTTTGAGCAAAACCCACATGTGTTTCAGAGGGGATCTATTGCTCTGGAATCACAGATCGGTGGCGCCGGAGGACATGCCAGGGTTGCATTTCAGGTGGTGGGCAGCAAGGGCAAATCGGATCGTGGAAGCATCACATCAATTGGAGATAAGTTCGAAGGAGTTGTGCCTGATGAAGCACAAGGCGGAGGCGCAAGTAGATCTCAGGGGAGAGATGCTGAGGGATGTCAGCATCTGACAGCGTCGCGTTGATTTTGAGCTGGGGCTAATGGCAGAGATCATATTCACGGAGTCGACAGTGGAGGAAAGAACGTGCATGCCTGCGCAATGGCATGAGCAGCCGGTGCAACTGTTCGAATGGGCGGTAGGAGAAGCCAAATCATGGGACCAGATGCGGCGGCGCCGCTGGGCATGCATCGTAGGCAAGGTGAGCTGCCCTCCTTCCCCGCCAGCGATGCAGTGACCTACTCGGTTGCTGCTGCAGTGAACTTGCGGCACCATGGCGGTTTGCAACCGTGACAATCACTCCATCTATATGTATTGTATTCCTCCCCCCCCCCCCCCCCCCCCCCCCCCCCCCCCCCCCCCCCCCCCCCCCCCCCCCCCCCCCCCCCCCCCCCCCCCCCCCCCCCCCCCCCCCCCCCCCCCCCCCCCCCCCCCCCCCCCCCCCCCCCCCCCCCCCCCCCCCCCCCCCCCCCCCCCCCCCCCCCCCCCCCCCCCCCCCCCCCCCCCCCCCCCCCCCCCCCCCCCCCCCCCCCCCCCCCCCCCCCCCCCCCCCCCCCCCCCCCCCCCCCCCCCCCCCCCCCCCCCCCCCCCCCCCCCCCCCCCCCCCCCCCCCCCCCCCCCCCCCCCCCCCCCCCCCCCCCCCCCCCCCCCCCCCCCCCCCCCCCCCCCCCCCCCCCCCCCCCCCCCCCCCCCCCCCCCCCCCCCCCCCCCCCCCCCCCCCCCCCCCCCCCCCCCCCCCCCCCCCCCCCCCCCCCCCCCCCCCCCCCCCCCCCCCCCCCCCCCCCCCCCCCCCCCCCCCCCCCCCCCCCCCCCCCCCCCCCCCCCCCCCCCCCCCCCCCCCCCCCCTTTATACATGTGATTTACCTCTGTTATAAATCCTCGAGTACTGTGTGTGTCAGTATACCGATCCAGGGATGACACGTAAGCATAGAGACTTGACCATCTGAGGTCGGGTCGCTATATTAATTTTGTTCTGTTTTCCTTTTACATGCAGTTCCATGGGGATTTTTTTCCTTGGGTCCAATCTCATGCAAAATTTCCTTTGTTTCAGTGACAACTATGGCACAACCTTAATCATTCTGACATTTTTTGTGTGTTTTTTGTGTGTGACAACATTTTCATGACAACCAAACAACATTTATAACCCAATCATGTGTTTCCAACTTCTATCTTATACAACATGTCATGACACCAATTTTTACATTTTTCCTGTTCCCACTTCTCCAAAATCCCGGGAAAAATCCTACTTGTCAACAACAACAGTGCTCATTGAGTTGGTCTAATGACAAATAAATCAACCAAAAGGCGGTAGAAACCCCAAATAATATGAGCTGACAAAACACCTTTGGATCTAGAATGTGATATGATGACATGTCAATTTTTTGTGCATGTCAATAGTTCAACCAGGAATTTCATTATATCTCACTATTTGTTTTTTAACTTTCTAGTTTTCACTTTTAAGAAATCATCAGTGTGAGAAGCGCCTAAGGAGGTGAAAGGAGCTCGCTTGAGGTGAAGATGACTAAGGGAGCAATGAGGTGATTAGCCACGACAAAATTTTACCATGTGACATGAGTTCCTAAGATTTGCACTCCAACAGAAGGTGTTTGAGAGTAGAGGGTGCAAACAATGTACTCCTAATTGAAAATAGTTTAACTTAATGGTGTTTACAAAAATAGTGTTCAATGTCTCTTTGGTTCAAGAGAATCTCATCGGAATTTTGGAAGATTATATTTCTTAGAAAGAAGTACCTATAGATCATGTTCGACTTTTAGGACTGGAAACCATATGATATTTTTGAACAGTAAAACCATATGATTTTGTCCTATTTTATACTTTTACATGCAATTTGATAGGAAAATTTCCCTTGGTTTTAATCTCATCTAGATTTTCCTTTGTTGAAATGATAACTATGTAACAAATCGTTTTTGGAAAAGGTGAACACCCTCAACCTCTGCATCGATTGATGTACATAACCCTTTATTAAAAAACCCAAAGTTCAAAACCTGAGTTCAATAGAATTAAACAAATAAAATGCTACCAATGTCTTCCCCAAGGGCAATAAAAAGAAACCGAAAAATGACCCTCGTGCATCACAAATCCTACTAGTAGGTCTCCAACCAAACCAGTTGAACAAACTCTGAGAGACCATCTCCCATCGGTTGCACCCAAATATTGTTGGCTCTGGTTCCTCCTCCTTGCGAGGTGATGACCATGTATGGATCCGCCTAATGGCCTTGAAGATAACCTGCAAAATTGGGAGCTTTGTTCTATTAAAAATATAATCACTACAAGTGTTCCAGATGGCCTGAAGTAAAGTACAAACTCCCACATGGATTTGATGCATCAACTTGGGATGCGTGCCAACTAACCACTTCTGAACATATTTGTACTACTCGTGGTGGAGTTAGAATAAAAGCTACAAAGACAAATCACCGTAATAGCTTTACAAGAGGGCAATGAAAGAATAGATGTTGAATCGACTCCTCATTACCACAAAAGCAATACTTAGTGCATTCTTGCCAATTTTGATTTTTTGGATTATCTATAGTCAAAATGACTTTGCGATCAAATATCACATGAAATTTTTAATCTTCAGGGGAATTTCCATTTGCAAATTTATTTGTGATTCAAGGATTTCCCATCATTGGTAAGGTATGAATACATTGATTTGAGTGTGATGACACTGGAAGTAGTTAACTTCCAATGGAACTGACCTAACCATTTTGAATTATTATCTTCTTTGCATGCTAAATCAAGTACACATTCATGTATTATCCAACATCCCACGACATCAATTTCTTCATTTTTACAATTCCCGCATTTTCAAAACCCCGGAGACCAAAGAGGCCCTAACTATGAGGAATGACGGTGCCCATGCGCCTTGATCAAACGACAACTAAATAAGCCGGAAGGCATTAGAGATCCCTGATAATTTGGGCTAAGAAAACACTTTTGAATTTAGAATGTGTGATATGAAATAAAGAAACAAAAGAAACTTTCTAGCAAGGGAGAATATAGCACAATGATGTGCATTGTGCTGGGATTATGTGCACACGAGGTAGGGGTGACAACGAGTACGATCCTCCGTAGCTCCGATTCGATTGATTCTTTTTGCAAAATTGAAGTTCTTCAGTTGAACTTTCAGATTGGGTCTTTCTCATCTGAGTTTTACCCCTGCATCTATGCTTGAGTGCTTATGTATGCTATTGTTTGTTTGCGATAGAATTCCCGGAGTGCGAAGCGTGCTACTACGAGTCTCTAGGGTTTGCGGATCGTCAGCAAGGCAAGTAACACATTGATCATACCCCTTTATTACCCAGTTTTTATGCATTAGTTACAATCCTCAAACACTGCATGATTAGGATGTGATTTAACTTGTGGGTATTGGGAAGTAGATGATGAGGTAGAACCTATTGCCCTTTTATTATCAAACCCTTGGGAGTTACTTCTACGTTATGCTTATACTGCTATGCTATGCTCGTAGACGTGGTTTGGTTTGAGTGATCCATGACAGACGTGAAATTGTTAATTAATGGTTAACTTAAGGTGGCTACTTAAATACACATCTGGGTGGATTGGTTGTGGGCGCTTGGGGATATACCAGTGATGTCCTTTGGTTCGCCACCCAGGCTCAAAGGGATCATAAGATTATTCATGCTAGAAACTTTCGTGTGCAGCCACAAGCTATATTATGGGCTCTAGCATAGTTGTGTATGTTGCATGACCTTTTTCAGTGTTAGACTAGCAGATGTAGGGGAAAGTAGGTGTAACTGTCTACCCAGAGTAAAGAGTTAATATTTCTGAAAGACTGTGTCTCGGTCATCCGTTTCTCAAACACCTTGTAGTGCGAGAAATCCAACGGAGGAGATCGAGTCTTGTGGGGAAAAGTGCGCACACCTCTGCAGAGTGTACAAATTAATCATGGTTAGCCGTGTCCCCGGTTATGGACATCTTGAGTATCTGGTTCTTGGATTATCATCTTGATGTCATCACTCTAAATTAATTTGTTGGGTTTGTTAATTATTGTTTAATTGGGATTGAGTTGGAGGAACCTTCTCAATGTTTAACAACTACCGTGATAGTTAAATAAAATATATTCCTTTGTTGTAGGAAAAAATTAGCTTTTCGCAAAAACAATATAACCATAGAGCCTCCACCAGTCATATATGCATGTAGTGATAGCTATTATTCAGCATTGCTCTATAGTGTGAAATTGCCAGTACATTCAATGTACTGACCTACATGGTTGCAACGTCTCATGTTGCAGGAATCTTACGACGAGTAAGTGATACGTTAGGGTTACGATTCCTACACTCAACTTTGCCGTTGGTGTTGATGGGAATCCACAACCTTGTTGTTACTTCCGCTATATGGACCCCCCCCCCCCCCCCCCCCCCCCCCCCCCCCCCCCCCCCCCCCCCCCCCCCCCCCCCCCCCCCCCCCCCCCCCCCCCCCCCCCCCCCCCCCCCCCCCCCCCCCCCCCCCCCCCCCCCCCCCCCCCCCCCCCCCCCCCCCCCCATGGCCTTAAGCCGTATTTATTGTAATAAGTTCACTCTTGAGACATTTGATGTAATAAGTGTGTGATTGCTACTCTGTTATAAATCCTTCAAGTCCTGTGTGTGTCAGCATTACCGATCCAGGGATGACACTTATGCACAGAGATTTGATCATCTGAGGTCGGATTGCTACAACAACCTCTTTGGTGAAGCCATGTCGATCTCAGCATGATTGGGTTGGTCGGTGAGGATGCTCTGACTTATTTGGCTGTCGGAGGTGGGGAAGAAGATCTTACGCGTCTGGAGATGGAGCTGGGGGTACTGCTCCGATGTGATGGAGGGTTTCGTCGTTGGAGCAGCTCCGGTGAGGTGTACGATGGCGAGGCTGAAGCAAGACAAGAGAGACAACGTTAACCTGAGTGGAATTCTAATAGCATCTTCAATAGATTATGTAAAATACATAACCACAAAGTACTAGATGTAAAATACATCAGCTGCTCATCTCTAAACTTAACTGTCAAAACTGAATTGAACTGTCAAAACTGAATTTTGCTGTCGAAACTGAATTTTACTGTCAAAAATGAATGCACTAGTAGCTGAAAAGCAGTAGTAGCAGCAACTATGCCCGGAGCAGTAGCGCGTGCAAGAGACGGGGCAGCTAGTCGTGTAGCAGCATCTCGGGTAGCAGCTGCTGGGGCTCGAACGAGAGCAGGATCTGCTGCTCGTGCAGCAGCAGCGCGAGCAAGAGTAGAGCAGCAGCGCAAGCAAGAGTGAGAGCAGCAGCGTGAGCAAGAGCAAGAGCAGACCAGGCAGGGGACCAAGAGCAAGAGCAGAGGAGCAACGTGAGCGAGAGCCAAAGCAGCAGCAACTCCTACTGATGTGGACGTCATTGCCAAGGGAGCGACATCATGGAGGAAGTTGCCGGCGACGCCGCCGTAGATAGAGCCGCAACATGTCGGCTCGGGACCGAGCACCGGCAGCACTGTGAGATCGAATCAATAAGAAAATACAACGATTAGTGTAGAACCTCTTTGGTGGCGCCGATTAGGCCTCAGCTTCATTCGAGGAATCGGTGATGATGATGCCCTTCCGCTTGTGCAGGTGAAGATGGCGGTGTGGGAATGGAGGTGGCACGAAAGACGAGGGGAATGTCGGTGCAGCTCCTTGGAGGTGGAGGACGGGGTGGATGAACCGGCGGGACGATGAGATCGGCGACGGATCTTCATCCGGTGCGGTGGATGAGGGACATCGAGGTGTTGCTAAGGACGGCGTTATTGGGTAAGAGGCTCCGGCTGGGTGGGCGGACGGACGAGGGTGTGGGGCTTCGCGGGTTTTCGCGGCCTCAGTGTACGAATCGAGGGCGGAGGGGATGGGAGGGGGGAACCATGGCTTAGGGACGCGCTTGTCCGAAATGTGGGGTAAGTTACGAAAGTACCCCCACCAATTTGAGCTAGGCGATTCTTTTGGTTCAGGGGTATCACGGGCATTTCACGCGTCGTGATTTCGCGGGAGGTGGGAGTTTTCGCGCGCGTTGTAATTTTGGGACAGCAAGGCGCGAGTTGAGATGGAGGGAGTTTTTAGAGCACAACAAGATAAACAGAGATCTTAAAATTTCGGGGTAACAAGGCGTGGGTTGAAGAGGCGGGAGTTTCGCAGCACGATAGACAGAGATGCTAGCTTGAAATTTCGGCATAACAAGGTGCGGCTTGAAATTTCGGGAGAACAAGCTTAACGTGTACAAAAAAAAGACAGTTTGCACCTCACTAGAGAGAGCCATGTCCTGTTTTACTATATTACTAGAAATGCATTCAAATAAAACAACAAAAAACTAAAAAAATCAGGACAACAAACTTAACGTGTACAGTACCAAATCAATTTGCACTTCCCTTAACAAGTAAAAAAAACAATTCGTGTTGTCTAGCATATGGACTAAATTTGAGTAAATTTTCCCTGTTTGTCAGTGGGAAATGACACCTATGGGATCACAAGAATCCCTACTACGGTTGCCGGGGCGCGGGGTTGTGAGAAGAGCAGGATTAGCAGTCAACACAAGGATCGTTTACCCAGGTTCGGGCCGCGAGGATGCGTAAAACCCTAGTCCTGCTTTGGTGGATGTATTGAGTGTTCTTGAGCTCTCGAACTAGGTGTGGTGGCTGTGTAGTTCCGAAGAGCCGAATCCTGTTCCAGTACGCCATGGGCCTCCTTTTATAGTCAAAAGGGGCTGCCACAGTGGCACACAGGAGGTGGAAAGGCCTACAGTACTATGAGCTTATCGCCCGTATTACAGGACAAGACGCATTTAATGCGTCGCTTAGGTGTCCCCTAGCTGTATCGGGGACGGGAGCAAGGCCCGTCCCGTCCGTCGCCGCTTCTCTTCGCTTCGACACGTGCCCTGGCCAGCGATGCATGCGGCGCCATGTAGGCAGGCAAGCAGCTAAGGTGGCACGGTGGTAGGGTCTTCACGAAGATCTGCATGTCACCACGCAGGTGCTTGCTGAGTTGGCGCAGAGGCCACCCGTCGCCACGCAGCTGCCTGCCCAGCTGGTTGAGCTAGCAGCTGCTTGGGGACGGCGGTGGAGTCTTGGTCGACGCGGGCCTGACTGTGGCCCCGTTGACGCTCTCGGCAAGGGCCTTGCCGAGGGCCCGGCAAGGGTCTTGCCGTGGCGTTGCAGTCGTCCCCGGCAAGGTGCTTGCCGGGGGTCTTGTGGATATTCTCGGCAAGGATCCCGCCGAGGGTCGCCGACTTCTGGTCCTGATCTGATCTCATATATCTATGGTCTTGACAAAGATCTGCATGCCACCACAGAGGTGCCTCCCGAACCCTGGTCCAATCGTAGTTGGTTGGGTTGGAACCCGTGGGCTCAAGGGCGGCTCACTCTGTTGGCGTCGGGCGCGCCGCCCCGGCAAGGCCCTTGCCGGGGCTGCCGAGGTTGCCCCGGCAAGGGTCTTGTTGGGGGAACCTGCTTCGCCCTTCTGTCCTTTGGTATCTTTGGTCTTGGCATTGCCTTGGCCATCTTGTGCTCCGGCTTCTCTCTGGCTCCCTTCCTCTGCCCTGCCTAGTGTGGCCATGGCACGCGGCTACGACTGCCCGTGCACAAGTAAAGGGGTACAAAGGTGTGCCCCTACTTTTGTACACCGACACTGTTTGAATGGGATTGTACTCGGGTTAGTTATACAACCATCTAAATATTATCTTCACAACACATGACATGAATATAGGAGTAGTAAATTCCCATATAAATATGAACTACATGTACATACGATCTCGAATTCAAATATATGTATCCATTTTATGTTGAATGCAAATCATAGTACATGTATGCTCTTGCTAGATGTTCGGAATCTAAACCATGTATGATACTACGTACAATGTGTTTAACATGCACAACACACACACTCACCGTTTAGACTAGTAAGGTACATGTGCATTGCACGCATGTGAGCTTTGAGTCATATATGCATGATGTAGATGTTCGTTTAATCCTTATAGTTCATCTCATTCAAAATCAATTAGTTTTTATAAAAAAGCTAATCTATTTTAAGATTCATGGAATTGTGCGTTGTAAAGCATAAAGTAAAAAACAAATAATGGCAATTCATCTAGAAAAAAAACTGGGCAATTATGATACGGAAGATTCTAGAACAAAGGAGAAGTGGTTGTGTTTTGACTTTTGAGGTTTATGCATTATGCTTAAGTTCAACCACGGAGTCTTCTATATTATACATGTGGCAAAATCTGGTGGAATGTAGATGATATCCAACGGCCGGTAGTGCTCGGATTTGCCATCTCTGCACCATCGGATTGGCTTCATCCAACGACCATCTTTCAAAGTTATTCGCACACTATATAGGGGTATAGATATGTGATGCGAAAGCCACCCATCATCTCCAATTTGAATAGTGTGTCCATGCACGGATGCAATGTGGCCAAACGATGCCTGCCATCGGTATCTCAAATTCAAATCAGCCTGACCTTATTCAATGTGTATACGGTATAGCATGCTCATTTCCAAACCACACCACGCATATCTCAGTTATATTCATGCATGCATGGGTATCAAACATTATGATCTCTTATTCAAATATTTGAATTCAACTTTACATTGATTAAGACTTCACCTAGTCTTCTACACCCACACAGTCGTCTTCTCTTTATAATTGTACCACTAAATTTCTCTTGTGCATGCATGCACACACACTACCACTCGGCATTATCCATCGCACACATGCAATCTTTTTCTTCAGGTCGGTCTCCCATGCATGCACACACACACACACCTCCCCCTCTTCATCATTCGGGCATTCTTTATCTCTCACATGCATGCACAACGATCGATGTTCCTCTATGTGTGTATATATATTGCTAGGTCTTTCCCAGTTTTCCACACAAACCGATCGATCTATATATCTAGTCAGGTCTCACCCTCTTTCCCACTTACACATCGATCAATCTATACCTCTCTATATAGGATTACATAGCTGATACACCCACATTATCTATCCATTGTCCCCCTCTCATCATCCATGCCTTCCGCTTCATCTCTCAGACGCGCGCACAATGGCGAAGACAGGGGCAGCAAGGGCCCTGGCCCCCCTAACATCACTATATACTGAGGCTAATATGAATGTGATCAGTAGACCAATTGCTGGTAAAATGGTTTAAGTTGATGAATTGGCCCTCCCGTAAAGGATTAGCAATGCTTGGCTCCCTAGCTCATTTATTTTTCATGGCTCCACCACTGCGCGCAACCGCGCACGTTCTCGCCCCCTCTCTTTAAATATCGATCTCGCACTTGTGCACTCCTTCATAGTCTCCCTCCACTTGGCCCCTCGCACCATCTTCCAGCACCCCACCCCCACCCCCATATCCCAGTGCTTGTACACTCGTAGAGCTCTTCCCTCTATCTATCTATCTCTATCGATATCTCACGCGGTTAACTCCTCCCCTCCCTTCTTGTATATCACCCCGGCCCCATGCACATACATGTATGTATATAGGCCTCTCCTTCACACAAATTGCATTAACACGTATTCCCTCACCATATCTTAGTATCTCTCACACACCTGGACTACGTGTGCGAAAGATAAGAGGTGCACACACATACTCGTTCCCACATACAAACGCGCGGGTGCACGGTGGAGCACACTTGTACAAAAAATGAGCGTGTAGAAAGGCTTTAGATGACGTGCCACTAGTCTATATCTATACCTCTATATCTGTATCTATACCCCTATATTGAGTGCGAGTAAATTTGAAAGACGGTCGTTGGATGAAGCCAATCAGACGGTGCAGAGATGGCAAATCCAAGCACTACTGGCCATTGGATATCATCTACATTCCACCAGATTCTGCCACATGTACAATCTAGAAGACTCCATGGTTGAACTTAAGCATAATGCACAAACCTCAAAACACAAGTACTTCTCCTTTGTTCTAGAATCTTCCGTATCATAATTGCCCAAACTTTTTTATAGTTTAATTGCCATTATTTGTTTTTACTTTATGCTTTACAACACACAATTCCATGAATCATAAAATAGATTCACTTTTTTATAAAAATTAATTGATTTTGAATGAGATGAAATATAAGAATTAAACGAACGTCTACATCATGCATATATGACTCAAAGCTTACATGCTATAGTGCGGTATTTATTCATAATTTGGTTGCCAAATCTCATGCGTGCAATGCACGTGTACCTTACTAGTACTTCCAGTATGTGCAAAACACGTAAATTAGAATTCCAATGGCACGCTACACAGTGTCTCTCCCTTTTCTAGTTAATATATTATGATTAAAATGATGTGGGGGCATCCATGAAGCCACGTGGAACATGTGGAGGCATTGTCACAACCTCCTTATGTGGATTAATCACAGTGGCGTGCTGCTGGTTCCAGAAGAATGTACTCATCCTCTCTCATGCACACTGCCAGTACATGCACGAAGTGAAGATGTGCACGCACACACTCATTCCCTCGCACGCACACGCAGGTACACGGTGGAACGCATTTTTGTACGAAGATCCACCCAATGTGATAATTTGACGCGTGTAAAGTCATTTTCATTGATGGTCAATTAATACAGTGCATGCAAATTGAGTGGACATGAGGGAGGAAGTAGTTGAGAAAGACATTACTACTCCACTGCATGCATGCGAGTAGTTAAATCATGGGTTGCTACTTCCATTGGTCTCCTTCGTATTTTGTGCCAATTTTTTACCATAGTTTTAAGTAACACAATATTTATGCATGCCATCAAAATTAATGTCATCAAAAACTATGTTCAAATGTGATTCCAATGATTATTGGTGACATGCATTAACATTTTCTTAGTTAAATTTTTGGTAAAAAATTGGCACAAAATGAAAAGGGGGCCAATAAACTAGGACGCAGGCAGGATGCTCAATTTTTGCCTGGGTTACTGTTGGTGGCCTTTGTATTTAAATATGGCCCCCCCCCCCCCCCCCCCCCCCCCCCCCCCCCCCCCCCCCCCCCCCCCCCCCCCCCCCCCCCCCCCCCCCCCCCCCCCCCCCCCCCCCCCCCCCCCCCCCCCCCCCCCCCCCCCCCCCCCCCCCCCCCCCCCCCCCCCCCCCCCCCCCCCCCCCCCCCCCCCCCCCCCCCCCCCCCCCCCCCCCCCCCCCCCCCCCCCCCCCCCCCCCCCCCCCCCCCCCCCCCCCCCCCCCCCCCCCCCCCCCCCCCCCCCCCCCCCCCCCCCCCCCCCCCCCCCCCCCCCCCCCCCCCCCCCCCCCCCCCCCCCCCCCCCCCCCCCCCCCCCCCCCCCCCCCCCCCCCCCCCCCCCCCCCCCCCCCCCCCCCCCCCCCCCCCCCCCCCCCCCCCCCCCCCCCCCCCCCCCCCCCCCCCCCCCCCCCCCCCCCCCCCCCCCCCCCCCCCCCCCCCCCCCCCCCCCCCCCCCCCCCCCCCCCCCCCCCCCCCCCCCCCCCCCCCCCCCCCCCCCCCCCCCCCCCCCCCCCCCCCCCCCCCCCCCCCCCCCCCCCCCCCCCCCCCCCCCCCCCCCCCCCCCCCCCCCCCCCCCCCCCCCCCCCCCCCCCCCCCCCCCCCCCCCCCCCCCCCCCCCCCCCCCCCCCCCCCCCCCCCCCCCCCCCCCCCCCCCCCCCCCCCCCCCCCCCCCCCCCCCCCCCCCCCCCCCCCCCCCCCCCCCCCCCCCCCCCCCCCCCCCCCCCCCCCCCCCCCCCCCCCCCCCCCCCCCCCCCCCCCCCCCCCCCCCCCCCCCCCCCCCCCCCCCCCCCCCCCCCCCCCCCCCCCCCCCCCCCCCCCCCCCCCCCCCCCCCCCCCCCCCCCCCCCCCCCCCCCCCCCCCCCCCCCCCCCCCCCCCCCCCCCCCCCCCCCCCCCCCCCCCCCCCCCCCCCCCCCCCCCCCCCCCCCCCCCCCCCCCCCCCCCCCCCCCCCCCCCCCCCCCCCCCCCCCCCCCCCCCCCCCCCCCCCCCCCCCCCCCCCCCCCCCCCCCCCCCCCCCCCCCCCCCCCCCCCCCCCCCCCCCCCCCCCCCCCCCCCCCCCCCCCCCCCCCCCCCCCCCCCCCCCCCCCCCCCCCCCCCCCCCCCCCCCCCCCCCCCCCCCCCCCCCCCCCCCCCCCCCCCCCCCCCCCCCCCCCCCCCCCCCCCCCCCCCCCCCCCCCCCCCCCCCCCCCCCCCCCCCCCCCCCCCCCCCCCCCCCCCCCCCCCCCCCCCCCCCCCCCCCCCCCCCCCCCCCCCCCCCCCCCCCCCCCCCCCCCCCCCCCCCCCCCCCCCCCCCCCCCCCCCCCCCCCCCCCCCCCCCCCCCCCCCCCCCCCCCCCCCCCCCCCCCCCCCCCCCCCCCCCCCCCCCCCCCCCCCCCCCCCCCCCCCCCCCCCCCCCCCCCCCCCCCCCCCCCCCCCCCCCCCCCCCCCCCCCCCCCCCCCCCCCCCCCCCCCCCCCCCCCCCCCCCCCCCCCCCCCCCCCCCCCCCCCCCCCCCCCCCCCCCCCCCCCCCCCCCCCCCCCCCCCCCCCCCCCCCCCCCCCCCCCCCCCCCCCCCCCCCCCCCCCCCCCCCCCCCCCCCCCCCCCCCCCCCCCCCCCCCCCCCCCCCCCCCCCCCCCCCCCCCCCCCCCCCCCCCCCCCCCCCCCCCCCCCCCCCCCCCCCCCCCCCCCCCCCCCCCCCCCCCCCCCCCCCCCCCCCCCCCCCCCCCCCCCCCCCCCCCCCCCCCCCCCCCCCCCCCCCCCCCCCCCCCCCCCCCCCCCCCCCCCCCCCCCCCCCCCCCCCCCCCCCCCCCCCCCCCCCCCCCCCCCCCCCCCCCCCCCCCCCCCCCCCCCCCCCCCCCCCCCCCCCCCCCCCCCCCCCCCCCCCCCCCCCCCCCCCCCCCCCCCCCCCCCCCCCCCCCCCCCCCCCCCCCCCCCCCCCCCCCCCCCCCCCCCCCCCCCCCCCCCCCCCCCCCCCCCCCCCCCCCCCCCCCCCCCCCCCCCCCCCCCCCCCCCCCCCCCCCCCCCCCCCCCCCCCCCCCCCCCCCCCCCCCCCCCCCCCCCCCCCCCCCCCCCCCCCCCCCCCCCCCCCCCCCCCCCCCCCCCCCCCCCCCCCCCCCCCCCCCCCCCCCCCCCCCCCCCCCCCCCCCCCCCCCCCCCCCCCCCCCCCCCCCCCCCCCCCCCCCCCCCCCCCCCCCCCCCCCCCCCCCCCCCCCCCCCCCCCCCCCCCCCCCCCCCCCCCCCCCCCCCCCCCCCCCCCCCCCCCCCCCCCCCCCCCCCCCCCCCCCCCCCCCCCCCCCCCCCCCCCCCCCCCCCCCCCCCCCCCCCCCCCCCCCCCCCCCCCCCCCCCCCCCCCCCCCCCCCCCCCCCCCCCCCCCCCCCCCCCCCCCCCCCCCCCCCCCCCCCCCCCCCCCCCCCCCCCCCCCCCCCCCCCCCCCCCCCCCCCCCCCCCCCCCCCCCCCCCCCCCCCCCCCCCCCCCCCCCCCCCCCCCCCCCCCCCCCCCCCCCCCCCCCCCCCCCCCCCCCCCCCCCCCCCCCCCCCCCCCCCCCCCCCCCCCCCCCCCCCCCCCCCCCCCCCCCCCCCCCCCCCCCCCCCCCCCCCCCCCCCCCCCCCCCCCCCCCCCCCCCCCCCCCCCCCCCCCCCCCCCCCCCCCCCCCCCCCCCCCCCCCCCCCCCCCCCCCCCCCCCCCCCCCCCCCCCCCCCCCCCCCCCCCCCCCCCCCCCCCCCCCCCCCCCCCCCCCCCCCCCCCCCCCCCCCCCCCCCCCCCCCCCCCCCCCCCCCCCCCCCCCCCCCCCCCCCCCCCCCCCCCCCCCCCCCCCCCCCCCCCCCCCCCCCCCCCCCCCCCCCCCCCCCCCCCCCCCCCCCCCCCCCCCCCCCCCCCCCCCCCCCCCCCCCCCCCCCCCCCCCCCCCCCCCCCCCCCCCCCCCCCCCCCCCCCCCCCCCCCCCCCCCCCCCCCCCCCCCCCCCCCCCCCCCCCCCCCCCCCCCCCCCCCCCCCCCCCCCCCCCCCCCCCCCCCCCCCCCCCCCCCCCCCCCCCCCCCCCCCCCCCCCCCCCCCCCCCCCCCCCCCCCCCCCCCCCCCCCCCCCCCCCCCCCCCCCCCCCCCCCCCCCCCCCCCCCCCCCCCCCCCCCCCCCCCCCCCCCCCCCCCCCCCCCCCCCCCCCCCCCCCCCCCCCCCCCCCCCCCCCCCCCCCCCCCCCCCCCCCCCCCCCCCCCCCCCCCCCCCCCCCCCCCCCCCCCCCCCCCCCCCCCCCCCCCCCCCCCCCCCCCCCCCCCCCCCCCCCCCCCCCCCCCCCCCCCCCCCCCCCCCCCCCCCCCCCCCCCCCCCCCCCCCCCCCCCCCCCCCCCCCCCCCCCCCCCCCCCCCCCCCCCCCCCCCCCCCCCCCCCCCCCCCCCCCCCCCCCCCCCCCCCCCCCCCCCCCCCCCCCCCCCCCCCCCCCCCCCCCCCCCCCCCCCCCCCCCCCCCCCCCCCCCCCCCCCCCCCCCCCCCCCCCCCCCCCCCCCCCCCCCCCCCCCCCCCCCCCCCCCCCCCCCCCCCCCCCCCCCCCCCCCCCCCCCCCCCCCCCCCCCCCCCCCCCCCCCCCCCCCCCCCCCCCCCCCCCCCCCCCCCCCCCCCCCCCCCCCCCCCCCCCCCCCCCCCCCCCCCCCCCCCCCCCCCCCCCCCCCCCCCCCCCCCCCCCCCCCCCCCCCCCCCCCCCCCCCCCCCCCCCCCCCCCCCCCCCCCCCCCCCCCCCCCCCCCCCCCCCCCCCCCCCCCCCCCCCCCCCCCCCCCCCCCCCCCCCCCCCCCCCCCCCCCCCCCCCCCCCCCCCCCCCCCCCCCCCCCCCCCCCCCCCCCCCCCCCCCCCCCCCCCCCCCCCCCCCCCCCCCCCCCCCCCCCCCCCCCCCCCCCCCCCCCCCCCCCCCCCCCCCCCCCCCCCCCCCCCCCCCCCCCCCCCCCCCCCCCCCCCCCCCCCCCCCCCCCCCCCCCCCCCCCCCCCCCCCCCCCCCCCCCCCCCCCCCCCCCCCCCCCCCCCCCCCCCCCCCCCCCCCCCCCCCCCCCCCCCCCCCCCCCCCCCCCCCCCCCCCCCCCCCCCCCCCCCCCCCCCCCCCCCCCCCCCCCCCCCCCCCCCCCCCCCCCCCCCCCCCCCCCCCCCCCCCCCCCCCCCCCCCCCCCCCCCCCCCCCCCCCCCCCCCCCCCCCCCCCCCCCCCCCCCCCCCCCCCCCCCCCCCCCCCCCCCCCCCCCCCCCCCCCCCCCCCCCCCCCCCCCCCCCCCCCCCCCCCCCCCCCCCCCCCCCCCCCCCCCCCCCCCCCCCCCCCCCCCCCCCCCCCCCCCCCCCCCCCCCCCCCCCCCCCCCCCCCCCCCCCCCCCCCCCCCCCCCCCCCCCCCCCCCCCCCCCCCCCCCCCCCCCCCCCCCCCCCCCCCCCCCCCCCCCCCCCCCCCCCCCCCCCCCCCCCCCCCCCCCCCCCCCCCCCCCCCCCCCCCCCCCCCCCCCCCCCCCCCCCCCCCCCCCCCCCCCCCCCCCCCCCCCCCCCCCCCCCCCCCCCCCCCCCCCCCCCCCCCCCCCCCCCCCCCCCCCCCCCCCCCCCCCCCCCCCCCCCCCCCCCCCCCCCCCCCCCCCCCCCCCCCCCCCCCCCCCCCCCCCCCCCCCCCCCCCCCCCCCCCCCCCCCCCCCCCCCCCCCCCCCCCCCCCCCCCCCCCCCCCCCCCCCCCCCCCCCCCCCCCCCCCCCCCCCCCCCCCCCCCCCCCCCCCCCCCCCCCCCCCCCCCCCCCCCCCCCCCCCCCCCCCCCCCCCCCCCCCTACATGGTTTAGATTCCAAACATCTAGCTAGAGCATACATGTACTATGATTTGAATTCAACATAAAATGGATACATATATTTGAATTCGAGATCGTATGTACATGTAGTTCATATTTTTATGGGAATTTACTACTCCTATATTCATGTCATGTGTTGTGAAGATAATATTTAGATGGTTGTATAACTAACCCGAGTACAATCCCATTCATACAGGGAAAATGTACTCAAATTTAGTCCATATGCTAGACAACACGAATTGTTTTTTTTATTGTTGAGGGAAGTGCAAATTGATTTGGTACTGTACATGTTAAGTTTGTTGTCCCGATTTTTTTAGTTGTTTGTTGTTTTATTTGAATGCATTTCTAGTAATATAGTAAAACGGGACATGGCTCTCTCTAGTGAGGTGCGAATTGTCTTTTTTTGTGTACACGTTAAGCTTGTTCTCCCGAAATTTCAAGCCGCACCTTGTTATGCCAAAATTTCAAGCTAGCATCTCTGTCTATCGTGCTGCGAAACTCCTGCCTCTTCAACCCGCGCCTTGTTACCTCAAAATTTTAAGATATCTCTTTGTCTCGTTGTGCTCTGAAAACTCTCTCCATTTCAACCCACGCCTTGCTATCCCAAAATTACAACGCACGCGAAAACTCTCACCTCCTGCGAAATCCCGACAAGCGAAATGCCCGTGATACCCCTGAACCGAAAGAACCGCCTAGCTTAAATCGGTGGGGGTACTTTCGTAACTTACCCCACATTTCAGACAAGCGCGTCCCTAAGCCATGGTTCCCCCCTCCCATCCCATTCGCCCCCCATTCGTACACCGAGGCCGCGAAAACCTGCGAAGCCCCACACCCTCCTCTGTCTGCCACCCAGCCGGAGCCTCTTCCCCGACGACGTCTTCCACATTAACACCTCGACGTCCCTCATCCACCGCACCAGATGAGGATCTATCATCGATCTTGTCGTCCCTCCGGTTCAGCCACCCCGTCCTCCACCTCCAAGGAGCTGCCCCGGTGTTCCCCTCGTCTTTCGCGCCACCTCCATTCCCACACCGTCGTCTTCACCTGCACCACCGGAAGAGCAGCATCATCACCGATTCCTCAGATGAAGCTGAGGCCTAATCGGTGCCACCAAAGAGGTTCTACACTAATCGCTGCATTTTCTTCTTGATTCAATCTCACGATGCTGCCGGCGCTTGGTCCCAAGCCGACATGGCGTGGCTCCATCTACGACGGCGTCGCCGGCCACTTCCTCCACGGCGTCGCTCCCTCAGCGGCGACGTCCACATTAGTAGGAGCTGCTGCTGCTTTGGCTCTCGCTCACGCTGCTGCTCTGCTCTTGCTCTCGGTCCCCTGCCTGGTCTGCTCTTGCTCTTGCTCGTGCTGCTGCTCTCGCTCTTGCTCTTGCTTGCGCTGCTGCTCTACTCTTGCTCGCACTGCTGCTGCACGAGTAGCAAATCCTGCTCTCGCTCGAGCCCCTGTAGTTGCTACCCGGGATGCTACTACACGACTAGCTGCCCCGGCTCTCGCACGCGCTGCTGCTCCGGGCGCTGTTGCTACTGCTTTTCTGCTACTAGTGCGTTCAGTTTCGACAGTAAAATTTAGTTTCGACAGCAAAATTCAGTTTCGACGGTAAAATTCAGTTTCGACGGTTCAATTCAGTTTCGACAGTTAAGTTCAGAGATGAGCGGCTGATGTATTTTACATC
>JAAAWM010010431.1:0-41297 GCA_036873465.1 Thinopyrum obtusiflorum | reverse complement strand
TGTTTTGTCATAATTATTGTCATAGAAGTGTCATAAGTATGACAGAAAAAAAATCGTTCGGCCCAAAATGTCACGGATGTGTCTTTTTTTTGTAGTGAATGGTTCAAATACAGATTTGTGACCCCTGAATATGCAGAAAAGAATGCAATCAAGCGCCCATGGGGAGATATTTTGTACAGAAATCTGCAGCCCAAGTCCAAGTCTGAAGCCATTGGTCAAGGCTTCTACCCATGCATGGTCCGAGGACCAAAGCCAGAGAATGCCGACCCATCATCTATGTTATGGTGTCGTGAAGACAATCTTTTCAAGCGCAACTATCAGTTTGCAAAAGATTCTGCTGTGAAGAACAAGAAAGATCTTGGCCTCAACTTCAACCCTGGTCCATCTGCTCCAAGGGCTGATGGCACACGCGATGCCAATCCCAATGTCATCGGCCCCTTCGACAACTTTGATGGCCTCCTCTCTCACATCACAGCTCAGAGGGCCACAGTGGATCAATCTGCTGATGAAGCTGACTCTGAAGAAACGCCAGCACCACCAAAGCCGCAGAAGAAGAAGACAAAGGCTTCGAAGCCCTCTGCCACACCAAAAGCTTCGATGGTGAAGCCATTGGCCACTGCACCTCCTGAACCCAGTGTGCAATCTGAAGATCTGTCTCGTGTCTCCAAAAGGACCGAGAAGACCAAGAAAACCAAGAAGCCCAAGAAGATTTCTGGGCATGAACTTACTCCAGCTGCCGTTCTACGAAACGAAGATGAAACCATTGATCTGTCAAGCGATGAAGATCTTGGTGATGAAGCCCTTGAGATGCTTATCAAGACCAAGCAAGAGGCGGAGATCTTCAACGATCTGCCCCTCTTTGACATGGACATTCTGAACAACTTCATCGATGAATGGTTTGATGACCAAAGCATCAGCATTGATGATCTTCAGCTGCCTGTAGACATTAGCGTCACCTTCCACCCCCCCCCCCCCCCCCCCCCCCCCCCCCCCCCCCCCCCCCCCCCCCCCCCCCCCCCCCCCCCCCCCCCCCCCCCCCCCCCCCCCCCCCCCCCCCCCCCCCCCCCCCCCCCCCCCCCCCCCCCCCCCCCCCCCCCCCCCCCCCCCCCCCCCCCCCCCCCCCCCCCCCCCCCCCCCCCCCCCCCCCCCCCCCCCCCCCCCCCCCCCCCCCCCCCCCCCCCCCCCCCCCCCCCCCCCCCCCCCCCCCCCCCCCCCCCCCCCCCCCCCCCCCCCCCCCCCCCCCCCCCCCCCCCCCCCCCCCCCCCCCCCCCCCCCCCCCCCCCCCCCCCCCCCCCCCCCCCCCCCCCCCCCCCCCCCCCCCCCCCCCCCCCCCCCCCCCCCCCCCCCCCCCCCCCCCCCCCCCCCCCCCCCCCCCCCCCCCCCCCCCCCCCCCCCCCCCCCCCCCCCCCCCCCCCCCCCCCCCCCCCCCCCCCCCCCCCCCCCCCCCCCCCCCCCCCCCCCCCCCCCCCCCCCCCCCCCCCCCCCCCCCCCCCCCCCCCCCCCCCCCCCCCCCCCCCCCCCCCCCCCCCCCCCCCCCCCCCCCCCCCCCCCCCCCCCCCCCCCCCCCCCCCCCCCCCCCCCCCCCCCCCCCCCCCCCCCCCCCCCCCCCCCCCCCCCCCCCCCCCCCCCCCCCCCCCCCCCCCCCCCCCCCCCCCCCCCCCCCCCCCCCCCCCCCCCCCCCCCCCCCCCCCCCCCCCCCCCCCCCCCCCCCCCCCCCCCCCCCCCCCCCCCCCCCCCCCCCCCCCCCCCCCCCCCCCCCCCCCCCCCCCCCCCCCCCCCCCCCCCCCCCCCCCCCCCCCCCCCCCCCCCCCCCCCCCCCCCCCCCCCCCCCCCCCCCCCCCCCCCCCCCCCCCCCCCCCCCCCCCCCCCCCCCCCCCCCCCCCCCCCCCCCCCCCCCCCCCCCCCCCCCCCCCCCCCCCCCCCCCCCCCCCCCCCCCCCCCCCCCCCCCCCCCCCCCCCCTTCAGAACTGAAGAAGACAAGGGCAGCTGAAGCCGAAGCCAAGAAACGCAAGCACAAAAATGCTTCTGATGATGCACCATCAAAGAAGAAGCTGAAGACGAAGTCTTCAAAGAAAGAGCGTGCTGCTGCCACAGAGCCCCTTGTTGTTGAGCCCATTTCTGTTGCCCGTCCAGCCTCCACCAACCAAGAGTGTCGCATTGTGATCCACGAGCCTGCTTTCATAGAGGCTCATGAAGATGAAGAAGTTCCAGCTGCTGACCCCATCACAGCTGAAGACATTGGTCGTGAAGACAATGTTGAAGATGATGAAGTCCTTCCTCAACTCGAGCACCAACTGGTATCATCGCCTGTTCTTACGAACAGCGAACTCATCAGCATTGGTCAACCATTGACACCAATTGCTTAGGATGATTCATGGGCGGATCGCCCTCAACAAGACAACCCCATTCATGATGAGACACCTAGAACTCCACCACCTCAAGTCACCACTCCGATGCTTGACGACGACAACTACATGGTGCAGATCACTCCATCACCACAGGCGTCGCCCGCTTTCCACAGGCTTCGCAAAGGCCCTAGGCCTCAGGTCACCATGTAGAGCATTCCGGAAGGGGAAGCGCATCAAAGCTCAGTTGCACGTGAAGTGTTTCCTGAAGCCATTCCTACTGCGAATGTCTCTGAGTCTGAAGCAAAAGCTGCTGAAGACATTCTGACTGCATCAACCGATGAAAAAGAAGAAGAAGAAAGAGTTGCCACACCCCCTGTCACTGATCAAGTCATTCTCGAGGAGAATGTGACTATGCCTGACCCTCTTGTCATTGAAGAAACGGAGGTTGAAACCACTGAGGCTGCCACAAACAACGCTACTGACGCCAATGACGTTGTCATGGCCGAAGACAATGTGGAGCCTGAAGCTAATGTGGTGCCTGAAGCTCAAGAACAACCTGATGCCACTGTGAATGCTGAAGCCACTGTTCCACCTCCAAGGCCTCACACCATTGAACAGGCATATAATCGCGGCCAGCTTGTCACTGTACGATGGCCCGTTTTGGTTCCTCCCACTGCTCCCGGACCACAGTATGACTACCATGTGGAGCAAAGCCTCAGGTTCAGAAGCCAAAGCCCAGGCTGCCAAGGCTTCCAGGAGCTGCTACATCGCCCAGATCTTTCAGCGTGAATAGCTTCAGGGCACACAACACATTCTTTGACAGTGCCAAGAATCCATACTCGAAGCCAAAGATCTCTTCTGATCGCTTCTGGAGCTATCAGCAGCGCAGCTATTACTCCTGTATTCTATACAATCAAGAGCGAATCTTTCCTCACATGCATCTTGATTGCAAAGCTATTGCTGGGCTGCCCTGCCTTGAAGAAGCTTTGGACTGTTTTAGAGATGCTGGCCTTCTGCAATTCATAACTGATAAAGAGCACTGGAATGAAGAGCTTCTGCTGCAGTTCTATGCCACACTTCACATTCGTGGCTACAACAGGGATCCGAAGACATGGATCCTTGAGTGGATGACAGGAGATGTGCACCATGAAGCCAAAGCTCAAGACATCATCGAGCTGTCTTCCCTGCCCACTCCAGGTGAGCTCTATGAGCCTGGTTGTTAGCTACACAGAAATGAACTGCAGAGTATATTTCAGAAGCCTGAGCCAAATATGAGCCAGATGCTCAGCATGATGAAGCCATTGCCACAAGATGCTGAATATCCCAAGGAATTCTTCGTCAAGGACCTCGAGTACTTGCCCACATAGTGTATCACATTCTAAGGCGTACTCTATGGCCAATCAAGGGAAATTCTTCTGAAGCCAAACTTGAAGGAACCATGAAGACTTTGGTATTCTATATTGTCAATGGCATCAGATTCAATTCCCAGGATTTCTTCATTAGACAACTTGCTGCATCTGGGATTGATCTTTTTGGCTTGAAGTTCTATGCTCCATGGGTGATGCGCCTGATCAAACTCCATTCATCTGTTGACTATCAGCCCTCAACGCGCAACCATCTTGTTTTTCTGCCTGAGGTTGATCTGTCAGTTGAAGCCATCTACCCTGAGCCTGCCAAAGAACCCCTATATCTTCATAATGTTGACCATCAAAGCTTCACGCAACCAATAGAAGGTGTGAGAACCTGAAATTATCTTCCAGATCCTCCTGTGTTTAAGTGTCAACCCCAGAATCATTGTTGACAACACAGTGAAATGGTATCATTGCAGAACGTAAAAGTATTACATTGTCACAAGACATACCTAGTGAAAAGTCTCATGACATTTATTACAATCAAAAAACAGCGGAAAGTACAAATGCATAGCGACTCCATCTCAGCCACAGGCAGTCGATGTAGTCAACGTGTCCTCACTCCTTAGGATCATCATAATAGTCGTAGTCGACGCCCTCATCTTCATAAATCTCTGTTGTTCAACAAAATTATTGCCATGAGTACATTACATACTCAACATGCCTCCCACGGGGAAGGACCTAATAGCTACATGTGGCTTCAAAGGAAGGTTGTATGGCTCATTTGCATAAAGCTAATTTTGTTTGACAAATAAAGCAGTTGGATAAAAGCAGTTTTAGATGAAAACATGTTTTATCTCCAGAATAACTTTCATCAAAGTGAGGATCCTCGATCAACTCACGTCTTCATAGGTTCCAAGAATAGGGGCAAATAGGGAATAAGCAAGACATGTCCTGTACGTCAAGAAAGATTCATGTGTCGTCCATGACCGTGGACACGGCTATTCGAATAGTTTTACACTCTGCAGAGGTTGTACACTTTACCCACACGACACAATCCCGACTTGTTGCCACTAGCCGTCGCTAGCATAGTACACCATTTGGTATACCGGCAGGGAGATTGTGACGAGGTCTTTGGACTAGATCCCCCAAAGATGTGACATGCCCACCGGGTCTAGCGCACGAAACTGAGAGTACGTCCTCAAACCGGTCCCCCCATCTGTGCTGAGGTTACACCTCGCAAGGCAGCTATCCCATCTGTGGTACGGCGACATCGACACCTAAGGCTGACTAGCTTACTTGACCAAGCCAGTGCCCATATAGCATGTGGCTGTACTGTTATCACAATCTTCAAATCCAAGACTTATTAGGCCTTAAGCGGCACGGACGACTGATTGCCCCCTTCAACTCATGAAGGGCAGCCAATCGCTCCTTCAGTCCTTGATTCAGCTGTCGCCCGCACTAGTGTTCAGATGGTAAGTTTCACCCAGAGTAGAAGAGGATAAAGAAGGTCAACAAGAGCCAACAGACCTAGCTCAACGATAAGTTTCAACTGTTAATGATTCAGAGATCATTCAACAATGCACCTATAGGGTGGTAAGCATGGCTAAGCATTTCTACTCTACCAGAATACTATAATTCTACTCAGGTGTCAAATGAATAGGCGACAAGTGGATCAAGGTAATGTGTCAGTCGACATGATAGCTACGAGATTAAAAAGCATGCATAAAGTAACCATAAAACACAATGCAATTTTGTAAACATAGGGTAAGTATGATCAAAGAAGGAGGCATGCCTTCGTTGTTGAGTCCTTCTTCGGTAAACTGGTTCTGTCCTTGTCCAACATCGTCGTCACTCCCTACTCGTCGTAACAATAGCAAATGAAAATCAAATAAATACCAAAGCAAAAGTAAATCCAAATAACCTCCAAAACAAATTAAGAGTGGATGGATAACAAGATATTGATTAGATGGAGATTCCAAAAGGAGATAACACGATTGGAAGGTAAGTAGAGGACTCATTGAATTGACAGGGTTTAGGTTGATGATGGATAATCAAGGCTTATCAACAAGACTAACGTCCCGATATGAGCTATGCTATTGACCACAATTAATGCCCACTGCACATCATGACTAACTATACAGGAAACTACTATATAACCAACACAATGGCAACAACACACATTGAATGGAACCAACATATGCATTTTAACTACACAATCACAACATGGCATTATAAAGGTAAAAGATAACCACAAATAAATATTTAGATGGAACCTAAATATTTATAATGGTCAATAGTAGCCAAACATTTGCATCAACTACATAATAACTGAAAAGCAAGTGTTGCATAAGACGACCAAACCAGCATTATAAACCATACTAGTTAAGCAATCAAACATCATTCAACAACATGAATTGAATGATCTAGGTATAGCCCTAAAACATAATCAAAATAAAATAGGACCAACTCCACTACATCAAATCAATTCGTTTGTCGAACAATTAACGACAAACAATACAACACATGGAAAAAAAGGATGAAAAACTATCCTAGACATGATATGATTAAGAGTAATGATCAACCACAAATAAATATTTGAATGAATCCAAATATTTATAATGGTCAACAACAAGCTAAGTGTAAACCTCAATCATAAAACTGTAAAGAAGCATTTCTATAGCAAAGAGCCAATCCAATACTGTGGTCAAAATTAAATAAACAACTAAATTAAGACAGAACTTCACACAAGGCATGTGAGTATAGGATCATACATATGTCTTAACTAATAACACAAGCATCAAACCTACAAGGGGTCATGAGAATATAGTAAACAAGGACATGCTCTTTAACAAACAGCAAACGTCCCATAACAACTAGCTATAATATTACCTCCACATGCCTGAGATGACATAGCAAGTTACATGTGCTAAGCATATGATCAAGGAATAACTCTAGTAACATGAAATGTAAACTATTCTAAACATGTGATGAACTACTGCAACACGTATACAACACTCATAATACTAACGTGAGACCAGTAAATCATATAAGAGCAACACAAGTACAATTGTAACACATGGAACATCATAAGACGTGAAAGATAACTTGCATGAACAACATCTAGATATACAACAATGCAACAACTAGATACAAATGCATAATGCTAAGTATGAATGATCATCACACGAGATGCCAAAGTATGATACTAAAAGAATATAACTCACAACAATGAGATAACTTAGTGATATCAACTAACATGAATATCAAGAATGGCAAGAGCACACAACCTTACATACTAGTTATCTCATATAGGCACATGGACATAGTTATGTCCTATAAGCACATGGACATGCCATACTAAGCATTAATATTTAGGCAAGTTAGACAACCCCAGATCATGACATCAAGCAATGTACTATACTAGCATGAGTGAAAATGGCATGCACTTCTATTTGTTACAATCCATAGTTGCAAAGACATAGGATACACCACTAGGCATGATTCGATACACGATTGCTATACCCACACTATGCATCTAGTTACATAGTCACAACATCATGGCTGTAGCGACCCGACCTCAGACGGTCAAGTCTCTGTGCTTCAGTGTCATCCCTGGATCGGTAATGCTGACACACACAGTACTCGAATGGATTTATAACAGAGTAGCAATCACACACTTATTACATCGAATGTCTCAAAAGAGAACTTATTACAATAAATATGGCTTAAGGCCATCTAAAATGATAACAGCGGAAGGCTTGGAAGATAAAGTGAGTCCATCAACTCCAACGGCATAGCTGAGTGCACGACAACGGCCTAGCGAACCTTACTCCTCGTCTGAAAAGTCTGCAACATGATACGTTGCAGCCCGAAAATGGGTCAGCACATGGAATATGCTGGCAATATAACACAGTGGAGCAATGAACAGATAAATGCTATCACTACATGCATATATGGCTGGTGGAGGCTCTATGGTTATATGGTTTTTGCGAAAAGCCAATTTTTCCCTACAACAAAGGCCCCCCCCCCCCCCCCCCCCCCCCCCCCCCCCCCCCCCCCCCCCCCCCCCCCCCCCCCCCCCCCCCCCCCCCCCCCCCCCCCCCCCCCCCCCCCCCCCCCCCCCCCCCCCCCCCCCCCCCCCCCCCCCCCCCCCCCCCCCCCCCCCCCCCCCCCCCCCCCCCCCCCCCCCCCCCCCCCCCCCCCCCCCCCCCCCCCCCCCCCCCCCCCCCCCCCCCCCCCCCCCCCCCCCCCCCCCCCCCCCCCCCCCCCCCCCCCCCCCCCCCCCCCCCCCCCCCCCCCCCCCCCCCCCCCCCCCCCCCCCCCCCCCCCCCCCCCCCCCCCCCCCCCCCCCCCCCCCCCCCCCCCCCCCCCCCCCCCCCCCCCCCCCCCCCCCCCCCCCCCCCCCCCCCCCCCCCCCCCCCCCCCCCCCCCCCCCCCCCCCCCCCCCCCCCCCCCCCCCCCCCCCCCCCCCCCCCCCCCCCCCCCCCCCCCCCCCCCCCCCCCCCCCCCCCCCCCCCCCCCCCCCCCCCCCCCCCCCCCCCCCCCCAAGCAATCCACCCAGATGTGTATTAAAGTTGCCACCTTAAGTTGAACCATTAATTAACAATCTCACATCTGTCATGGATACACTCAAACCCAATCCATGTCTATGAGCATAGCATGACAATAAGCATAACGTAGAAGTAACTCCCAAGGGTTTGATAATAAGACAGGTAATAGGTTCTACCTCATCATCTACTTCCCAATAGCCACAAGTTAATCACATCCTAATCATGCAGTGTTTGAGGATTGTAACTAATGCATAAAAACTGGGTATGAAAAGAGTATGATCAATGTGTTACTTGCCTTGCTGACGATCCGCAAAACCTAGTGACTCGTAGTAGCACGCTTCGCACTCCGGGAATTATATCACAATCAAACAATAGCATACATAAGCAATCAAGCAAAGATGCATGGGTAAAACTCAAATAAGAAGATCTAACCAGAAAGTTCAACTGAAGAACTCCGGTTTGCAAAAAGAATCAAATCAAACGGAGCAACGAAACTCAAACTGCGAAAGAAACAAGATCCGATTACTAATCTGGACTAAAGTCAAATTTTACAGTACCAAAATCTTGTTCAAGTTGGTTAAACAGAAAGAGGGCTTCGAGACGAAGATCCAGGCGCTTGAATCGCCTGATTCCGATAAACGAGCGAAAAGATAAACTAAAATGAAAATTAGGGCAGAAATCACGATCGAAAATAATCGCGAAAAAACCCTGGAAAAAGAAAACTGACGAACAGGCTAACGAACGAACATTCGCTGTCTGCGGCTAACGGGTGAACGGCATTCGTTAAAACGAACGTACGGACGAACGTCCGCAAAATAAATAAACCGACGGAAAACCGAACTGATCTAATCTAAAAAAAGAAAACTAGGGTTTACGAAATAAGACGGATCGGTTTAAAAAAAACCGGCGGCTACCTCGTGGAACGGGACGGCGGCGGCGGCGTACTCCGGCGGGGCGGCGGCGGCGGGAGGTGGCGGCGGCGCGGCGGCGTCCGGCGGGCGGCGGGGCGACGGCGGGTGGCGGCGGGGCGACGGCGGCGCTGGCGGCGAGGTGCGGGGCTGGGGCGGCTAGGGTTTGGGAGGGGGCTGGCGGGCCGCAGCTTATAAGAGGCCGGCCGGGTCAGTGTCCCAGGCGAACACGGCCCGGTAAGGCGGTAACTTTTTTTTAACATATTCTGACGCGCAGAAAAACGAAGAAAAGAAATACTAAACGGACTCCAAAAATTCCGAAATAAATTTTCACCGTCCTCTAAAAATATCCCGGACAATGTGAACATTTATTTGGGCCTATAATGCAATTTTGAAAAATGCGTATTTTTTCTAATTCGAATAAAATTGCAATAAAATCCAAATAAAAATTATTTATTGATTTTAATATTTTCCTCCAATATTTCATTTATTTTGGAGAAGTCATATTATCTCCTCTCATATATTTTAATATGAAATATTTTCGGAGAGAAAAATTAATTAAAACCAAAATGATCCTTGTTTCAATATTTGATAGAATTCAAATATGAAGAACGCGAAATCCCCAACTCTCTCCGTGGGTCCTTGAGTTGCTTAGAATTTCAAGGATCGCAAACGAAAATGCAATAAAAATATGATATGCATGAATGACCTATGTATAACATTCCAAATTGAAAATTTGGGATGTTACAAACCTACCCCCCTTAAGATGAATCTCGTCCTCGAGATTCGGGTTGGCTAGAAAATAGGTGTGGGTGGTCTTTGCGTAGATCATCCTCTCATTCCCAAGTGGCTTCGTCCTCGGTATGGTGGCTCCACTGAACTTTGCAAAACTTGATAACTTTGCTGCGAGTAACTCGGCTGGCAAACTCGAGAATCTTGACTGGTTTCTCCTCGTAGGTCAAATCACTATCCAACTGTATTGCTTCCAGGGGCACTGTATCTCTCAGAGGAATATCGGCCATCTCTGCATGTCACTTCTTCAACTGGGAAACGTGAAACACATCATGAACTCCTGACAGTCCTTCGGGTAACTCCAATTTGTAGGCAACCTCTCCCATTCGTTCCAAAACACAGTACGGTCCTACAAATCTCGGGGCTAACTTTCCCTTAACTCCAAAATGCTTAACTCCTCGAAGAGGTGATACTCGCAGATACGCTCTGTCTCCGATTTCATAGACTACCTCCTTGCATTTTGAATCTGCATAACTCTTCTGTCGGGACTGGGCTACCTTCAGTCTATCTCGAATCAGCTTAACCTTCTCTTCTGATTCTTTAATCAAATCCGGTCCAAACAACTGGCGGTCTCCAACTTCATCCCACATCAACGGTGTTCTGCACCTTCTTCCATACAGGGCTTCGAAAGGTGCCATCTTCAAACTGGCCTGGTAGCTGTTGTTGTATGAGAACTCCGCGTAAGGCAAGTTGTCATCCCAACTAGATCCATAATCTAGCGCACAAGCTCTCAACATGTCCTCCAGAATCTGATTGACTCTCTCGGTCTGTCCATCTGTCTGCGGGTGAAAAGTTGTACTGAACTCCAGCCTGGTTCCCAAAGTCTGGTGCAGTTGGTGCCAAAACTTTGAAGTAAACTGTGTTCCTCTATCTGTTACGATGGTCCTCGGAACTCCGTGCAGACATACGATCCTGGTCATATATATCTTGGCCAACTTCGCACTTGTATAGGTGGTTTTTACTGGGATAAAGTGGGCTACTTTGGTCAAACGATCCACTACTACCCAGATAGAATCATATCCCGATCGGGTCCTGGGTAATCCGGTGATAAAATCCATGCCAAGCTTATCCCACTTCCATTCGGGTATCGGCATAGGCTGCAGTAATCCTGCTAGCTTCTGATGTTCTGCCTTCACTCTCTGACATACATCACATATGGCTACATACTCGGCAATATCCTTCTTCATACCAGTCCATCAGAAACGCTCCTTCAAATCCAAATACATCTTGGTGTTACCGGGGTGTATCGAGTATGGTGAGTCATGAGCTTCCTGTAGTATCAACTTCCTGAGCTCCGCATTATTGGGCACATATATACGGTCCTCAAACCACAAGGTGTCATGCTCATCCTCACGAAAACCTTTGGCTTTTCCTTCGCTCATCTTCTCCTTTATCTCGGCAATTTCTTTGTCATCCTTCTGAGCTTCTCGAATCTTTTCCAACAATGTTGACTGAACCTCTAATGCTGCAACAAAACCTTTAGGAACTATCTCCAAACGTAGCTCCCTAAGGTCTTCCGCTAACTCCTTGGGTAATCCTCCGCTTACGAGGGTGTTGACATAACTCTTCCGGCTCAACGCGTCTGCTACGACATTGGCCTTGCCTGGATGATAGTGCAACTTCATATCATAATCCTTTATGAGCTCCAACCATCTCCTCTACCTGAGGTTCAGCTCCTTCTGGGTAAAGATGTACTTCAAACTCTTGTGATCCATGTACAGATTGCAACGGTTTCCAATGAGAAAATGTCTCCAGGTCTTGAGCGCATGCACCACAGCTGCTAACTCCAAATCATGCGTGGCATAATTCAACTCATGCGGTCGAAGTTGTCTTGAGGCATACGAAACAACTCTTCCGTCTTGCATAAGTACTCCTCCAAGTCCTAAGCGAGAGGCGTCGCAGTACACTTGGAAATCCTTGCGTATATCCGGCAGAATCAGCACTGGGGCTGTAGTCAAACGTTTCTTCAACTCCTGGAAACTGGCTTCACATTCTTCAGTCCAATGAAACTTGGTGTCCTTCTTCAACAATGCCGTCATTGGTTTTGCAATCTTAGAAAAATTCTCAATAAATCTCCGATAATATCCCGCGAGTCCAAGAAAACTGCGGATCTCTCCAACTGAGGTGGGTGCCAACCACTCAGTGACTGACTGAACCTTGGTGGGATCCACTGCTATACCTTCTCCTGATATAACATGTCCAAGAAATCCAACTTCCTTCAACCAAAACTCACATTTGCTGAACTTGGCATATAACTGGTGTTCCCTGAGCTTCTCGAGAACCAAACGCAAATGTTCCTTGTGTTCCTCTTCATTCTTCGAGTATACCAAGATATCATCAATGAACACCACGACAAACTTATCCAGGAACTCCATGAACACCTTGTTCATCATACTCATGAAATAGGCAGGGGCGTTAGTTAGTCCAAATGACATAACCGTATACTCATATAACCCGTACCTTGTGGTGAAAGCTGTCTTAGGTATATCCTTTTCTCGGATCTTCAGCTGGTGATATCCTGATCGCAGATCGATCTTTGAAAACACTTTAGCTCCTTGCGACTGGTCAAACAAATCATTGATCATCGGCAGTGGGTACTTATTCTTGATTGTTACTTCATTTAATGCACGATAATCGACAACCATTCTTAATGATCCATCCTTCTTCTCGACCAAGAGCACTGGGGCTCCCCATGGTGATGAACTTCGTCAAATGTAACCTTTCTCCAATAACTCCTTAATCTTCTTCTTGATCTCTTCTAGATCATTCGCGGGCATCCGGTATGGTCTCTTTGATATCGGTCCGGTGCCTGGCAACAGCTCTATCAAAAACTCAATATCTCGATCTGGCGGCATGCCTAGTAACTCCTCTGGAACCACATCCGGGTAATCCTTCACAACAGGCACTTCCTCCTGAACAACTCCCGTGAGAGAATTTACTTGTCCCCTCCTAGGCACATGCCTAGATACATACTTGATCCTTTTTCCCTCCGGGGTAGTGAGTAAAATTGACTTACTGGCGCAATCGATGTTTCCCCCATACATCGATAGCCAATCCATGCCTAGTATCACATCCAATCCTTGTGACTCCAAAATTATCAGGTCTGAGGGGAAAACATGGCTTCCAATGGTCAATGGCATCTGAAAACATCCTTGACTTGCCATATATTCCGCTCCTGGCGAACTTACTAACATAGGTGTCCTAAGTACCTTAGTGGGCAACTTATACTTATCCACGAATCCCCTTGATATGTATGAATGCGATGCACCAGTATCAAAAAGAATGATTGCAGTAAAGGACTTAACCAAAAACTTACCGATAACTGCATCAGGCTGCTCCTCAACCTCCTCCACGTTCACGTGGTTCACTTGTCCCCTGTTGAAAGGGTTGGGCTTCTTCCCAGCGCTTCCATTGCCATTCCCATTCTTCGCTTCAGGGCACTCAGTGGCATAGTGTCCAGTCTTCCCGCACTTGAAACAAGTAATGTGACTTAGGTCCTTCTTGGCGGGTGTGGCTGGATTAGAGCGATTCTGATTGCTGCTTGCTCCATTCCCATTCCCATTCTTGGGGCCATTGTGGTTGTGAGAACTCCCTCCATTGTGGGTGTGGCCTCCATGGTTATGGGTAAATCCTCCCGAGTTCGGGGTTAAACAAGGCTTCTGCTGAGCTCCCGAGTTGTACCTTCCTTGTCCATACTTCCTCTTGCGGCTCTCAATCTGTTGCTGCTTCCCTTCAATCATAAGAGCCTTGTCTACCAACTCCTGGTAGTTGTTAAACATTGCCACCATCAACTGCATGCTCATCTCATCATTTAGCCCTTCCATAAACTTTTCCTGCTTTGCGGCATCTGTGGCCACATCATCAGGGGCATAACGAGATAGCTTACTAAACTCATCTACGTACTGAGCCACAGTACGATTCCCCTGTCGCAAGTTGCGAAACTCACGCTTCTTCATGCTCATAGCTCCAGTTGAGACATGGGTTGTGCGAAAAGCTTGCTGAAACTGATCCCAAGTGATATCCCCCCCCCCCCCCCCCCCCCCCCCCCCCCCCCCCCCCCCCCCCCCCCCCCCCCCCCCCCCCCCCCCCCCCCCCCCCCCCCCCCCCCCCCCCCCCCCCCCCCCCCCCCCCCCCCCCCCCCCCCCCCCCCCCCCCCCCCCCCCCCCCCCCCCCCCCCCCCCCCCCCCCCCCCCCCCCCCCCCCCCCCCCCCCCCCCCCCCCCCCCCCCCCCCCCCCCCCCCCCCCCCCCCCCCCCCCCTATCATGCTTGCGCACATCTGGTTCTCCTGGCGTCGAATGTGCTGGTTTAGCATCCCAAGTGATATTGGCTATGGGAAAAGTGGCTGTGTAGTTCTCCCACCATGAGGCTGCTGGTCCATCCAACTGATGTGCGGCAAAACGCACCTTCTCTGCATCTGTGCAACCTGCGGTGGTCAACTCCCTTCCAATCCTGCGTAGCCAATCATCCGCAACTATTGGCTCGGTGCTACTGGAAAACACCGGCGGCTGTAACCTTAGAAAACGGGCTAAGTTGTCAACTGGGGGCGGGTTGTTGTTGTTGTTGTTGTTGTTGTTGTTGTTGCCTTGGTTCTGGACTAATATCTGCATCAAGGCATTCTGCTGCTGGATCAACTGGGTGATCTCCGGTGGGAATACAAATCCGGTGTCACGTCTCGGAGGCATCTGATGGGTTTAGAGGGGAGAGATTAGAATAGAAAAGAGGTCTAGTGAGAAAGCACTACCCATATGCACATGAGACAAACACATCATATCACTCAATCAATCAAGCAAGGGCATACAATCGGTCTAGAACTATCGTTAAAAGGGGGGGGGGGGGGGGGGGGGGGGGGGGGGGGGGGGGGGGGGGGGGGGGGGGGGGGGGGGGGGGGGGGGGGGGGGGGGGGGGGGGGGGGGGGGGGGGGGGGGGGGGGGGGGGGGGGGGGGGGGGGGGGGGGGGGGGGGGGGGGGGGGGGGGGGGGGGGGGGGGGGGGGGGGGGGGGGGGGGGGGGGGGGGGGGGGGGGGGGGGGGGGGGGGGGGGGGGGGGGGGGGGGGGGGGGGGGGGGGGGGGGGGGGGGGGGGGGGGGGGGGGGGGGGGGGGGGGGGGGGGGGGGGGGGGGGGGGGGGGGGGGGGGGGGGGGGGGGGGGGGGGGGGGGGGGGGGGGGGGGGGGGGGGGGGGGGGGGGGGGGGGGGGGGGGGGGGGGGGGGGGGGGGGGGGGGGGGGGGGGGGGGGGGGGGGGGGGGGGGGGGGGGGGGGGGGGGGGGGGGGGGGGGGGGGGGGGGGGGGGGGGGGGGGGGGGGGGGGGGGGGGGGGGGGGGGGGGGGGGGGGGGGGGGGGGGGGGGGGGGGGGGGGGGGGGGGGGGGGGGGGGGGGGGGGGGGGGGGGGGGGGGGGGGGGGGGGGGGGGGGGGGGGGGGGGGGGGGGGGGGGGGGGGGGGGGGGGGGGGGGGGGGGGGGGGGGGGGGGGGGGGGGGGGGGGGGGGG
Organism: Thinopyrum obtusiflorum; assembly: GCA_036873465.1. Classification (NCBI taxonomy): domain Eukaryota; kingdom Viridiplantae; phylum Streptophyta; class Magnoliopsida; order Poales; family Poaceae; genus Thinopyrum; species Thinopyrum obtusiflorum. The sequence goes on along the minus strand of JAAAWM010010431.1, from coordinate 25,865 downwards.
GGGGGGGGGGGGGGGGGGGGGGGGGGGGGGGGGGGGGGGGGGGGGGGGGGGGGGGGGGGGGGGGGGGGGGGGGGGGGGGGGGGGGGGGGGGGGGGGGGGGGGGGGGGGGGGGGGGGGGGGGGGGGGGGGGGGGGGGGGGGGGGGGGGGGGGGGGGGGGGGGGGGGGGGGGGGGGGGGGGGGGGGGGGGGGGGGGGGGGGGGGGGGGGGGGGGGGGGGGGGGGGGGGGGGGGGGGGGGGGGGGGGGGGGGGGGGGGGGGGGGGGGGGGGGGGGGGGGGGGGGGGGGGGGGGGGGGGGGGGGGGGGGGGGGGGGGGGGGGGGGGGGGGGGGGGGGGGGGGGGGGGGGGGGGGGGGGGGGGGGGGGGGGGGGGGGGGGGGGGGGGGGGGGGGGGGGGGGGGGGGGGGGGGGGGGGGGGGGGGGGGGGGGGGGGGGGGGGGGGGGGGGGGGGGGGGGGGGGGGGGGGGGGGGGGGGGGGGGGGGGGGGGGGGGGGGGGGGGGGGGGGGGGGGGGGGGGGGGGGGGGGGGGGGGGGGGGGGGGGGGGGGGGGGGGGGGGGGGGGGGGGGGGGGGGGGGGGGGGGGGGGGGGGGGGGGGGGGGGGGGGGGGGGGGGGGGGGGGGGGGGGGGGGGGGGGGGGGGGGGGGGGGGGGGGGGGGGGGGGGGGGGGGGGGGGGGGGGGGGGGGGGGGGGGGGGGGGGGGGGGGGGGGGGGGGGGGGGGGGGGGGGGGGGGGGGGGGGGGGGGGGGGGGGGGGGGGGGGGGGGGGGGGGGGGGGGGGGGGGGGGGGGGGGGGGGGGGGGGGGGGGGGGGGGGGGGGGGGGGGGGGGGGGGGGGGGGGGGGGGGGGGGGGGGGGGGGGGGGGGGGGGGGGGGGGGGGGGGGGGGGGGGGGGGGGGGGGGGGGGGGGGGGGGGGGGGGGGGGGGGGGGGGGGGGGGGGGGGGGGGGGGGGGGGGGGGGGGGGGGGGGGGGGGGGGGGGGGGGGGGGGGGGGGGGGGGGGGGGGGGGGGGGGGGGGGGGGGGGGGGGGGGGGGGGGCTTTACTCTGGGTGGACAGTTACACCTACTTTCCCTCTACATCTGCTAGCCCATCACTGAAAGAGGTCACACAACATACTCAACTATGCCAGAGCCCATAATGGCTTGTGGCTGCACACTGAAGTTTCTAGCATGAATAATCTTATGATCCCTTTGAGCCTGGGTGGCGGACCGTAGGATGATCACACGGGTACTCCGGGATATCCTAGGACAACACTGGATTCTCCAGGTGCCCACAAGCAATCCACCCAGATGTGTATTAAAGTTGCCACCTTAAGTTGAACCATTAATTAACAATCTCACATCTGTCATGGATACACTCAAACCCAATCCACGTCTACGAGCATAGCATGACAATAAGCATAACGTAGAAGTAACTCCCAAGGGTTTGATAATAAGACAGGTAATAGGTTCTACATCATCATCTACTTCCCAATACCCACAAGTTAATCACATCCTAATCATGCAGTGTTTCAGGATTGTAACTAATGCATAAAAACTGGGTATGAAAAGAGTTTGATCAATGTGTTACTTGCCTTGCTGACGATCCGCAAAACCTAGTGACTCGTAGTAGCACGCTTCGCACTCCGGGAATTCTATCGCAATCAAACAATAGCATACATAAGCAATCAAGCAAAGATGCACGGGTAAAACTCAAATAAGAAGATCTAACCAGAAAGTTCAACTGAAGAACTCCGGTTTGCAAAAAGAATCAAATCAAACGGAGCAACGAAACTCAAACTGCGAAAGAAACAAGATCCGATTACTAATCTGGACTAAAGTCAAATTTTACAGTACCAAAATCTTGTTCAAGTTGGTTAAACAGAAAGAGGGCTTCGAGACGAATATCCAGGCGCTTGAATCGCCTGATTCCGATAAACGAGCGAAAAGATAAACTAAAACGAAAATTAGGGCAGAAATCGCGATCAAAAATAATCGCGGAAAAACCCTGGAAAAAGAAAACTGATGAACAGGCTAACGAACGAACGTTCGCTGTCTGCGGCTAACGGGTGAACGGCGTTCGTTAAAACGAACGTACGGACGAACGTCCGCAAAATAAATAAACTGACGGAAAACCGAACCGATCTAATCTAAAAAAACGAAAACTAGGGTTTACGAAATAAGACCGATCGGTTTAAAAAAAATGGCGGCTACCTCGTGGAACGGGGGGGGGGGGGGGGGGGGGGGGGGGGGGGGGGGGGGGGGGGGGGGGGGGGGGGGGGGGGGGGGGGGGGGGGGGGGGGGGGGGGGGGGGGGGGGGGGGGGGGGGGGGGGGGGGGGGGGGGGGGGGGGGGGGGGGGGGGGGGGGGGGGGGGGGGGGGGGGGGGGGGGGGGGGGGGGGGGGGGGGGGGGGGGGGGGGGGGGGGGGGGGGGGGGGGGGGGGGGGGGGGGGGGGGGGGGGGGGGGGGGGGGGGGGGGGGGGGGGGGGGGGGGGGGGGGGGGGGGGGGGGGGGGGGGGGGGGGGGGGGGGGGGGGGGGGGGGGGGGGGGGGGGGGGGGGGGGGGGGGGGGGGGGGGGGGGGGGGGGGGGGGGGGGGGGGGGGGGGGGGGGGGGGGGGGGGGGGGGGGGGGGGGGGGGGGGGGGGGGGGGGGGGGGGGGGGGGGGGGGGGGGGGGGGGGGGGGGGGGGGGGGGGGGGGGGGGGGGGGGGGGGGGGGGGGGGGGGGGGGGGGGGGGGGGGGGGGGGGGGGGGGGGGGGGGGGGGGGGGGGGGGGGGGGGGGGGGGGGGGGGGGGGGGGGGGGGGGGGGGGGGGGGGGGGGGGGGGGGGGGGGGGGGGGGGGGGGGGGGGGGGGGGGGGGGGGGGGGGGGGGGGGGGGGGGGGGGGGGGGGGGGGGGGGGGGGGGGGGGGGGGGGGGGGGGGGGGGGGGGGGGGGGGGGGGGGGGGGGGGGGGGGGGGGGGGGGGGGGGGGGGGGGGGGGGGGGGGGGGGGGGGGGGGGGGGGGGGGGGGGGGGGGGGGGGGGGGGGGGGGGGGGGGGGGGGGGGGGGGGGGGGGGGGGGGGGGGGGGGGGGGGGGGGGGGGGGGGGGGGGGGGGGGGGGGGGGGGGGGGGGGGGGGGGGGGGGGGGGGGGGGGGGGGGGGGGGGGGGGGGGGGGGGGGGGGGGGGGGGGGGGGGGGGGGGGGGGGGGGGGGGGGGGGGGGGGGGGGGGGGGGGGGGGGGGGGGGGGGGGGGGGGGGGGGGGGGGGGGGGGGGGGGGGGGGGGGGGGGGGGGGGGGGGGGGATATTCCGACGCGCAGAAAAACGAAGAAAAGAAATACTAAACAGACTCCAAAAATTCTGAAATAAATTTTCACCGTCCTCTAAAAATATCCCGGACAAAGTGAACATTTATTTGGGCCTATAATGCAATTTTGAAAAACGCATATTTTTCCTAATTCGAATAAAATTGCAATAAAATTCAAATAAAAATTATTTATTGATTTTAATATTTTTCCTCCAATATTTTATTTATTTTGGAGAAGTCATATTATCTCCTCTCATATATTTTAATATGAAATATTTTCGGAGAGAAAAATTAATTAAAACCCAAATGATCCTTGTTTCAATATTTGATAGAATTCAAATATGAAGAACACGAAATCCCCAACTCTCTCCGTGGGTCCTTGAGTTGCTTAGAATTTCAAGGATCGCAAACGAAAATGCAATAAAAATATGATATGCATGAATGACCTATGTATAACATTCCAAATTGAAAATTTGGGATATTACAATGGCATGATATTGACCAAGCAAGACAGAATCATACACTACTAGCATGTATCTACCAATATATATCTCTACCAAGCAAAGGTTAGCAATATACACCATCATATCATACATACTAGCAATGTTATAACACATGGAATCATACAATAAAATATCCATTCAATGTTTGAGCAAATGCTAGCATGACATGGTATTGTACTAGGTAAACAGAATACGTCGAGTAATTGTCAAGATGTTAAAAATAATTTATATGCTACAAGAATAATTTCTACATAGGAGCACATATGTAATCATAACATAAAAGCATCCAACTATGTAATCTTGGATATTAAAGATCCACAAATATGAATAAGAACTACACAAAAGGTTCTATTAAAATACCACACAAAACATGTCATGTCACGCAACTTTGGGAATGTAAGAAAATGGTATTGAACCATGATCAACAATAATCTAACTACTACTAATAGGCCTACCACAAGCAATTCATCACAAGCACGACTATGTTCTAATATAACACACTAATTCATGTAAACTATTACAGGGATCTAAACCACAAGTCCACAATATAATAGATTGTTAAATAACTATCATGGGCACGACATGATTTCAAAACAACAAATACACATGCAACAAGGATGAGGTGAATATATAAAATAACCTAAGATATCTTCATGCTAGAGAATAAACTAAACTAAATAAAACATGAAGTATTCCACGATTAGATAAATAAAACAAAGCTTAGAACAATTCCACATAAATATAAGCATGTCGAGCGTTCACCAAATATTGTGCACATGCCTAAAAGAGGACTATAGACAATACAACAAATTGTCAAGTCGAAACAACATGTAAAAATTATCTTAAATAACTATAATCGGTAAACAAATAAATCTAACAAGTTATATGTCACACAAAAAGTTATGAGATAAATATCAAACACTCATAGGCATAACACAAACATAAGATAAATAACATGTTAACACACAATTTAATCGATCCACTACTATACATGGTAATAATTCCTAAGAACCAATACAAGGGTGTATCACACTATTATACGATCCACAATGTTATCTACACATAACCATGCAACAAAAATATTGTTTTAATTAACAAGAGCGACTAGATAACATATATACTAAAACCCGATTGATTAAACTAGCGGGGGGGGGGGGGGGGGGGGGGGGGGGGGGGGGGGGGGGGGGGGGGGGGGGGGGGGGGGGGGGGGGGGGGGGGGGGGGGGGGGGGGGGGGGGGGGGGGGGGGGGGGGGGGGGGGGGGGGGGGGGGGGGGGGGGGGGGGGGGGGGGGGGGGGGGGGGGGGGGGGGGGGGGGGGGGGGGGGGGGGGGGGGGGGGGGGGGGGGGGGGGGGGGGGGGGGGGGGGGGGGGGGGGGGGGGGGGGGGGGGGGGGGGGGGGGGGGGGGGGGGGGGGGGGGGGGGGGGGGGGGGGGGGGGGGGGGGGGGGGGGGGGGGGGGGGGGGGGGGGGGGGGGGGGGGGGGGGGGGGGGGGGGGGGGGGGGGGGGGGGGGGGGGGGGGGGGGGGGGGGGGGGGGGGGGGGGGGGGGGGGGGGGGGGGGGGGGGGGGGGGGGGGGGGGGGGGGGGGGGGGGGGGGGGGGGGGGGGGGGGGGGGGGGGGGGGGGGGGGGGGGGGGGGGGGGGGGGGGGGGGGGGGGGGGGGGGGGGGGGGGGGGGGGGGGGGGGGGGGGGGGGGGGGGGGGGGGGGGGGGGGGGGGGGGGGGGGGGGGGGGGGGGGGGGGGGGGGGGGGGGGGGGGGGGGGGGGGGGGGGGGGGGGGGGGGGGGGGGGGGGGGGGGGGGGGGGGGGGGGGGGGGGGGGGGGGGGGGGGGGGGGGGGGGGGGGGGGGGGGGGGGGGGGGGGGGGGGGGGGGGGGGGGGGGGGGGGGGGGGGGCAGGGCCGCGGGCGCCGGCCGCCGGATCCGCAGGCGCGCGCGGAGGGAGCCCGCCGCATCCCCCTGCCGCGACGGCGACGACGACGACGACGACGTGGATCGGGTGAGAGCTCCGCTACCGCCCTCTCTGTTTTTTCATTGTCAACGTCGGTTGCGGTCTGTTATTTTCCTCGCAGTCTTTTCCCCCAAGCTCCATACATACTCTACAGTGGCATCATGTGTCATTGTCGCTGAATTTTCAGTGGATAGAATTAGTTCCTAATGTGCAGCCAGTGCGGCAGATAAGTTAACTTTTCTGCCGCAACAACATATCATATGCTGTTGCTCCTTGAGATTTGGCTATTTCGGCGCTAGAAAATCCTTCATGCTACTGTTACAACTTTGTTCCTGCTAGCTAGGACACGTTCTAGCTTAACAGTTGCACTGGACTAATCTTTTGGCTGGCTTTTGAGAAGTAGTTGCATTTCAGATCCTCCTTGTTTCCATCTAAAACCGATGAAAAAGGAGAGGTTAAGAAAAAAATTACTGCTTGTATATACATTATTTGTTCATATGGACGTTCTTCTGTGCTAAAAAACATTTTTTTTTGTGATTTGTCACAGCTCAAAAGAAAGACAGTAAAAAAGATCTAACTTTTTGTTCCTGCTTTTCCTTTTTTACATTCTCCCTAATTTATTTTACCTTCTACTTACAATATATAGGCTATGTCGCCACATGTGTGTTTCCTGTAATGGCTTAGATTATCTTGAAATTTGTAACTTCAAAGGGTTCCCTGACATAGCTTTATCATATTCCACATTGCTACTCCAGACAGAATACATGTCAATTTTGCTTGAAAGGTTTTGAGTTTTGACTGATGGGCATGCTGGTCCAATGGCAAAACCAGCCATCCAGTATAGAACTCTTCTAGTCAAAGCATAGTGATCTGTTTGTATAGATTGCTTTTCTAATTAGATGTTGTGTGTGCCAGGCTTCTACATAGTATTAGGAGGCGTTTGGTTCGCACTCTGGTATCGTTTTCGACTTTCATATCAGGAAGCGCTGCTTCCGATATTCTCTACTGAATACGTGTTTTGTTTGGTTCGGGCGCGAGCGAATGCGGAGCAGAGAGGATTCTGTATCCGGGCGGATCGGATGTTTTCGCGGATGTGAAGCATTGTATCGAATAACATCGTAATAGAAAACAGAATGACCGAACCAAATGACTGCTACTGCTTTTCGAAAGCATTGTAATCGGAAGCGGGGGTTATCCACCCAACCGTGGATGACCTGGGGACGCTATCGGACAAGCGTGCGGAGCCGTCAGGGACGCCGTTGACATGTTGCAGGACGCACCGTCGAGGTAGCCGTTCTACTGCTCACGAGCCGCTGGGGATGCCACCAACTGCATATGCCTCTTCCATGGCTCCATCCGTTAGGTGTTGATTTTCACGCCGCTGCTTCTCTTCCTTTGTGAGCTTTGTCTTAATTTATCTTTCCGCCCCTTCTTGGGTTAGTCTTTTTGCAACCCCAACAAGGTCATGTCTGTTTTGTATACATGTACACATGATTTTTATGATTAGAAATTGAGTATTTAGTTAATTTCTAAGGCGATTGAACTATATGAGCTATTGTATTTCTCTTGCTACAGTGGAACCATGTTGACCAGAAGTTGAGCTATGTGCCACCATGCATGATATCAGCATCTTTGTATTAGCTTTAGATCTGATCACTGATGCTTACTAACTAAAGTTGTAGTTTCAGCAGGAGCATGCTAGCAGTCATCATATATTGGCTAAGTTGCACTTGTCTTGGGTACATCAAGATGAAGATCAAAAGAATTCCGATGAAAGGCATCATGCTGATTCTGATGTGAGACACTGAAAGGTGTTCTTTTTATTTTGTTCCTTAGTCGTCAGATGATTATTTATATCAGTGTCATGTGTTCTGATGCATGCCATTTTCTGTTGTAGGAGGAGCAGTATTCAGGGTGCGAGAGTTAAGAGAGAATCTGCTGAAACTGAGGTGACAACAGATTAGGTACTTTACATCTATTTTAACTCACATTGATATTGATTCAATAGTATGCACATAAAATTACTTATTTTGGTATATAATGCATACTTGCAGACATCTAAGTAGCAATACCTTTGTTCGTACCCGTTCCCCGGTGCTGTCCGGCGGGTCACTGCTTGGGCGCTCTTCAATGCCTTTGTTTTTGTTGTCTCCTACGATCTTTCGCTACACGCTCGGCCACTACCACATCCCCTGCTGTAAGGTAACTAACTACTACCATCCGTGCTTGTGCTTGTACTAATTCTGAATTATTTCATTCCAGGCCGGCCGCAGCCACGACATCGACGGCATCCATCAATCCTGGATCCTTCGACATCTGGATGGACCATTGCTCCCTCATCGACTACGACGATGGGCTCATCAATATCACCTGCCACAACATCGACATCAGTCTCCATGTCGTTCTGTTGTTTGTCCCTGCTACCAAGTCACTCAATGCTTGGTTTCTCTCAACAAATTTCACTCATTACATTGGATCATTGTGTTGTACTGGTGAAAATAATTGTGTGTGTATGTGATTGCATTTTTTATATGATTGATGTTATGATGGTTAATCACATTGTACACTGGGCGATCAAACTAATATCCATATATCTTGCATCAATATTGTAGTTATTGATGACATAACTTGTGAGGAAAGGCCAAGGTAAATGAAGAGACAACGTTACACTGGCTTCTATCTCTGTGAGGTCAGTAGCAATATGGTCATTGATGCCACAAACCAGAGGAACAAGTCCGGGTTCATCAATCATAGCTCTGAACCAAACACGGAGATGCAGAAATGGTTAGTTATATTGTACTACTTATTCTATATCTTCGTTGATAACCCTAATATTTGCTAATAGTATCATGTTATTTCAGTATTGTAGATGGATAGACCAGAGTTGAAATTTTTGCTATTCGTGACATAGAGAGATGGGAGGAGCTGACCTATGACTATAAGTATGTTCATCAGTTTCATGGTTGCTTTATAAGTCTTTTTTCATTATAAGCAAATTTGTTTCGTCCACCTTACTTTATTGCATTGTGTACATAAAACTGTTGCTGCTTCTAATCGCTGTCCTTGTCTACAGATTTGTCCAGTTTGGAGCAGATCAAGATTTTCATTGTGAATCTTGAAACTGCAGAAAAATGGTTGGCACGTCTAAGTCGGTCAAGTCATTTGTTCTCCGCAATGGCAACTCAGCAAGCTCACAAGATCAGCACGACATGAAGCAAAGAATGACATCTCAGATAATTGTATCGGTGAGATCATCCGTTTATGGGATCGACGGGACAAAATGTATGACTTCACAACTTCAAATCTGGTTGATGACGTTAGATGTCCTTTTCTGCCTTTCAGGTATGTCCCAACAGTTCTACATGGCTATGATGAGTGCACTGGAATGCATACAAGCTGGCAAGGTTTTTTGCCTTTGATGTTCAGTACAGACATATTTGATACTTATCATGTTGAAAATCCACCCTTATGGTTTTCTACCCTTCTGCCTCATGTTCTGGTCTCATGTGTGCTCCTTCTTGTAATTTGTTGTTCATATTTTACAATTGTTTCCTTATTATGTTTCATAGGTAAATTTATTAAAGAAGTGATGTGCAACCAAACTATTTTAAATCATTTGAGCTCTCTTTCCCATTGGTTATACTTTGAGGTGATCAAAGATTAAACCGAACCATAAGGGTGAGCTTGTCTATTACTAGCGTTCTGTTACTATGAAAAAGTTGTGAGTGATGACTTGTGTTCTTTAGAGTTTTTTAATTTAAGTGCGTAAAATGAATGCAGAGGATGTGTCGAGGTACTCAAACAATACAAGCAGTGCGCATAGGGGAGTTGGCGTCCTTAATTTCTCAAGCAAATGGAGGTCCGGTGGCATGAGAGCAAGATTGTTAAAGGTCCAAGTCTGTGTAGGTCCTTAGTTATCTTTCTGGCCAGGAGAAGGAAGAAGTGTTGCTTGACTGGAATGAGATTGCAGAGAAATTTGGTATGTCATTTGCTACATTAAGTAGTCTGGTGTGATCTCCACATTCACACAAAATATACTTATGTGAGGTTCAATTGTATAGTTTAGGCTTGCTCTACTTTATGGGAGGACACTTTTTCTGTTGTAGTTATATTATCGTGCCTTTCATTTCTGACCACTAACATGTAATTGTCGCTCTCGCTAAACTAAGCCTACTGTCATACAAACACGTTAACAAATATGACAGCATGATTTGTGCGCACAATCCTGCCTCAAGAGGCGCCACCAGGTGGCGCCCCAACCACTAGTACAGAAGGAAGAGGAAGGAGAAGAGGCGCTGGTTGGGAGAGAAAGGAAGTGAAGAGAAATAGGCAGGGAGGAGTCAAGGAGAGGGAATTAAGGAGGAGGCAACCATGAGTCCATGACTGTTGCCATTTCATGTGCGTGCGTTTTCTCTCTGTACGTGTAGGTTTCTGTTTTCTCTTCTATAGATTGAAACGTACAGAGGGAGAGAAGAGGAGGCACTCGCTTGGCTGGGTATTGGCCCAGTTTGGCTTTGGTCCAAGTGGGAGAGAAAGAAGAAAGGAAAAGTTGGCCTTTGGCCCATTCCTCTTGAGAGTACAGGGAATAGAAAAAATAAAGATGTTGTAGAATGGGCTTAGGAAATTTGGCCTAGAGTTTAACAGATGGAAAATAATTGACTTCTCTTTTTGGAAAATATAAAGAACTAATAGAAGCTGAAACAAATATCAAACAATCCAAGAAATCCACGAAAATGCAGACTCACATGATAAAACCCAACTAGAAGAAAAGAACAAAACTCAAATTTAATTTAAGTTCGCATTAGGTCAAATTAAATCCTCCAAATTGTAAAAGTCCAATTTAAGCTTTGTTAACAAATAAAACAAACGAAATTTTCTCGCCCTGATTTTTGAACAACTTTTTCTTAAACATTCTGAGAATCGGGATGTTACAGAAGGGATTCATGTTCCAAATGCTGCTACTCCTGCTTACCCTCTAGCTGGCAATATGCGTGAGCCACATCGTGCCAACACTGAAGCCACTGCCAATACAATCGCTCAAAGGCCTCGGAAGCATTCTCGTGTTCTCAATGACCGAGAGCTTCTTGTTGCCTTACATCAGAAGCAGGACAAGCACCATGACTGGCTAAAGCGTTAGATGCAGAGTATCTTGGTGGACTTCAATCACATCAGAAACTTGGCCACCAAGAACTCATTCGTAGCTTATGAAGCCTGTCGGCGGTCTTGGAAGAGTCTCACACTGCTATGCCCTGAAGAAGATCTTCGCGAAGATGGCTTCACAGAAGGCTTCAAATTTGACTCCAGACCTCCACGCAATGCAAGCTGGCGCCGCACTCCATCAATAGAAGATTCTGAGTATTCATCTTCGGCTGCAACTGTTGTTGCGCGAGTCGTCGATGAAGAAGACGATGCCACTTCACCAACCATGGCTGCACTGCATCTCGACACTGCACCAGGCCCTTCTGCACCACCGAACTCAAGCGTCGGCCTTGCACCTTCATCTACTCCTGATGGGCACGAGTAGATACTCTATGTCTTCAAACCTTTTTGGTCATTACTGACAAAAGGGGAAGAAGCATATGAGTTGATAGCCTTCAAGCGGGTCCTTATGGGTGGTTGCTTTGCTATATTTTGTTAAGTGCTTACAACTCTCGTCTTTTGATACATTTGGTTCTTTGGGTTGTAACACTTAAACTCGATGGTCGTCTGCTACTTTTTCTACTACTCTGTGATGCGATGATAAATTCCGCACGAAGCCATTCCGCAGACGTCCATTTTTCATTATGCATGTCATTATCTTCGTTATATCTTTATATGCATGATGAATTGTCTTCATAAGTTAAAGAGGATCTCCACAAAGTAAAACCTGCCATGTGCATTTGCATTCAAAAGCAAATTGCTTATATGCACATCTTCAGGGGGAGCCTTTTGCTACTTATGAAGACAATGCCTTAATCCTTAAACTTTCACATACTTTTATCCCCGTTGAAAACTTCAACCAGTTTGTCATCAATCACCAAAAAGGGGGAGATTGTAAGTGCATCTAGTGCCACCCCTAGTTGGTTTTGGAGTATTGACGACAAACTTGGTTGAGGGACTAATGTGTTTGTGAGAATTGCAGGATAACACAGGTAGTAGTCCCACATTGATTCGGTTTACCTATCAGAGTTGACCCCTAAAAATGTGTGAAGACATTGAAGACAATGGTGGTTTGTGAAGATATTCACAACGAAGATTATGACTTGAGAAGACATTCACGTGAAGACTATGGGGTGCGAAGACATAGTTGTTTCGTAGTTTCCTTTTCTTCTTTGTTGAGTCATAGGAACCACCGTACTGTTAAGTGGGGTCCAAGTGAACAAAGTCAGAGTGACTGATGTGATGCTCAACCAAATCCTAGGTCTTCGAGCGAAGACAATGAGAGCAAATCTTATCCAGAGCTGGATGAGTCAGCTTTACTTGTAGCCCAAGTCAAGCTGCCGCGTGTGTTTGAAATCTAACCGTTGGACACGCGTCAGTTCCTTAGTGACCCAGGGTCATTTTGGACAAATCAGGTTGGGTTGCCTCCTGGCTATAAATAGTCCACCCCCTACACCATAAATTGGTGGCTGCTCAGAGTTAGTGCACGGCTTTTGTCGTTTGAGAGAAACCCACCTCCGAAGCATTTGAGAGGGAGATCCTTGCGAGGACAAAGCCCAAAACACCCAGAGCCAAAGAGTGTTAGGCATCACTGAAGTCTTTCTGTCTGCGTGATTTGAAGACTTGTTACACTTGAGGACTGTGAATCCTCCAGCCGGTTAGGCGTCGCGTTCTGAGCATCCAAGAGTCATTGTGGATTGCCGGTGAACGAAGTCTGTGAAGGTTTGGAAGTCTACCTTGAAGACTTACCAGAGTGATTGGGCGAGGACTAAGTGTCCTTAGCTCAAGGGGAATAAGGTGAAGACGCGGTCTTCTGAGTTAAATCTCAGCCTCCCTAACCAGACGTACAGTTGTCACAGCAACTGGAACTGGTCCAACAAATCCTTGTCCTCACCAAGCATCTGGTTCTATCCCTTACCTCTCTTTACTTACAGGCTGTCTTTGTGAAGTCATTGCATGCTTGCATGATCTGATTGTCTTCACTATCTAAAGACTGTTGTTGATTGGCTTCATACTGTCTTCCATCCTGATCCATACTACCTAGCTGCTAATAGTCTTCGTGCTTTCACTTCATTGCTTACTTGACTATGGCTTGTCTAGTGTAGTCTACCTTCCGCTGCATATCAATAGGTTCATTTCTACTGTTTGTCTTCAAAGCCTCCGTGTTTTGAAGACTTTCATAAAAATCACCTATTCACCCCCCCTCTAGTCGATAACTAGCACTTTCACTCACCTAGTTGCATATCTAGATAACCTACTTTGATGCAAAGTTTAAATTGGTAAAGAAAAGCTAAAAATTGCTAGTTGCCTATTCACCGCCCCTCTAGTCAACTTTATCGATCCTTTCAAAAGAGATATTGCACCGGTTGATTTGAATGGCTTGAATGAGATAACAACCTCAAAATAGCTTTAACGAATCTTGAATGGATACACGAATCTTCTGAGATATCCTTAACACTCTGAAATCAATGAATAGCAAGAGGTTAATAAACAAGAGAGACTTGGATAAGAACGTTTGACATGGGAAAAATATTTGAATCAATGAAAGGGTTAGGATCAACACCGAAAGGTTGAATGGAATCCGTCGGAGAAGAAAACGAGAATGAAGAATGATGAACTTGTAGCTCCTAAGCATATTCACAAGGAATTACCGGCTAAGAACATTGAAGGAGAAGAATGAAGAGACTTCTCATCAATAAAAAGGATACTTGATTTGAGATTTCTGGTTCAATGAAGAAAGAGGGCGGGAGGGTGGGAAAAGAAAAACAACTTAGAGCAGATGAAACAAACGCTGTTGAGAAAACTGAGAATTGGTCTTGCAAATATCAAAAGGATCGGATTAATTTGAAGAGAAGCACTCGAGTTGAAAATTTACATGACAATCTCGATGATCAAGAAGGATTAGCACTCCCATAGAAATATGAGAACGCCGTTTAGGAAAGGTATGGAATCAACACTTGAAATCGAAGCAACTCGAATACCACAACTCAATTAACGGATTGGGCTTGAAAATAAGCCGAAAACAAACATATGATAGGGTTTCGTTTGATATTTTCGTGGTGAGACCGACACGGGCTCGATCGTACATTGGATTGTCATATTGAAATGACACTGGAATATGCTCTAGAGGCGTAGCGAACTACATGGATTGACGAAGCATAACGAGACTGTCCTCTGTAAGTAAGACCGTGAACAAGCGAACCACTAGACGTCGAACCCCAATCTTATATCATGCATTTGTCGGAAAGATTTCCTGGGTAACTACTTGAATTCCCACCTAGGAACTCCCGAGACTTTCGGTTATGCAACCTGTCCAACAAGTACAAGGAGCAAAAATCATCACACAACTCCTAGCATAATACTATGCTCCAAATGTACCACCTCCATCAACACAGAACCAAGAACCACGGAAACTCGTGTACCTCAGACCTACGAAAAAACAACAACGATACAAGACGTGCAAGTACATTTGAATGCACTCTCCAGTACTAGGCGACGCCAAACTCATCTAAAACCACGGAATGGTATCGAAGCGATTTAGAAAATCAGCGTTCTCTGGTATTCAGGAACTGAAACGATAGCGAATGTGACAAGAATCCCGTGGAGCTCAACTCCCCCAGACACCACCCATAGATACGAGGCACCAAGACGGAATTCCGTCACATGGACATTGCAACGATTGCAACAATGCCCGCGTGATCTTAAAAAGACTGAGTGAGAAGAGTAGTAGAATCAAAACACCTACGTCACAATTCCTCACCAGAGCGACGAAGGAGATAAGGTGTAAAAAAATCCTACTCTTCGATATATAACTAGACTCAAAATAGTTTTTTTCTAGACTCGACTCGGCCAAATTCGATCAATCAAGGGGGCTCCTACGGTCGGCAGAGGCTCTGATACCAACTTATAACGCCCAATATGCGGTCCTATCCTCGAGGAACTTGGAATTGCCGCCAAGAATAGAGGCGACGGTTCGCAAGGTGGATATCATTAAAACATGCCATCTACTGAGTAGATGAGAATACCAGATAAAGGCTTACACTTGCAACAAGCTACAACATCAATACATCAATACATAGCAATCGTCATACAGAAGAGCAGGATCCGACTACGAATAAAATCAAATGAAAAGAAGAATGACATCCAGCTTGCTAATCGCAGGCTACCAACTAAGAAACCATCCTATGATCGACAACGACAACGATGACGACGCCGAAGAAGAAGAAGAAGAAGAAGAAGAAGAAGAAGAAGAAGAAGAACTCCAAAAGCAAACATGCATCACTCTCACGTCAAAGCGTCGCTTTAACTGTACCTGCATCTGTCGTTGTAGTAATCCGTGAGCCACGAGGACTCGGCAATCTCATTACCATGGGTATCAAAACTAGCAAAGCTTAATGGGTATGAAATGGTTAAGTGGTGAGGTTGCAACAAGCACTAAGCATTTGTATGTGGCTAAGTGACGAGTACAAGAGTAAGAAGAGTAAACTACGCATAACGGACGTGAACTAGTAATAATCAACAAGTGATCCTGAACACCTGCTTACGAGTCAAACATAACCCCACCGTGTTCTCTTCCCGAACTCCCTCAAAAAGAGATGATCACAGTTACGCACGCGGTTGGTGTATTTTATTTGAATTTAGTGTCAAGTTCTCTACAACCGGATATTATAAATTTCCAAGTCGCCACATAACCGCGAGCACGGCTTTCTGAAAGATATAACCCTGCAGGGGTGTCCCAACTTAGTCCATCACAAACTCTCACGATCAGTGTTGGAAAGACCTCAACCTCGAGATAGCCCAAATTATCCTAGGAATCCCGGTGCAGAAGACATTTCGACAATGGTAAAAGAAAACAAGCAAGACCTCCCGAGGTGGCGACGATCCCGATAGAAGCCGCATATCTCGTTCTCAGGACACGGCGGATAAGCGAAGCTTACGGTTAGCTGAGACCCAAGTTTCCAAGGGGGTGCCACAAGGTGCTCTGTTTTGGACCAACACTCATGAGGAGCACTGGCCCAGGTTGTTGATTAATTATCCACGGGAGCCGGCAAGTCCCTATGCAAGTTTTAGTTGTTATTAGGAAATTTTAGAACCAAAGTTGGGTCTTGCTAGAAAAAAAAATATTCAAAGCGAACTATCAAGGGGGCCCATAAACCCCAACCATGTTAAGAATGCTACTCAAGGCACATAACATCGGTATGACGGAAACTAGGGCGGCATGAGTGGAACAAAACACCAGGCAAAAAGCCGAGCCTTCG
Source organism: Thinopyrum obtusiflorum (assembly GCA_036873465.1). NCBI lineage: Eukaryota > Viridiplantae > Streptophyta > Magnoliopsida > Poales > Poaceae > Thinopyrum > Thinopyrum obtusiflorum. The sequence goes on along the minus strand of JAAAWM010010431.1, from coordinate 9,768 downwards.
ACACACAACCAAGTATATAGATGCATTAATTAAATAAGAGATATTGTGATATCTCATGATATCCACGTCCCAACATGGAACAACCTGCAACTGCACCTGCAACTAGCAACACTATAAGGGGGGCTGAGCAAAGCGGTAAAATAGCCAAACAACGGTTTGTTAGGAAGGTGGGAGTTAGAGGCTTACCATGGCATATTGGGAGGCTGACAAACAAATGGTAGGTAGCGTGACGTAGCAATAGCATCGAGACAATTAGCAAAGAAAGATAGTAGTGATATCCAAGGTAATGATCATCTTGCTTGGAATCCCGCTTGGAATAAGATTGAATCCATGGAGTAGACGAACCAACATAGATGAGCGAATCCTCACACTCGCGACGATACCGGAACTATCGAGAAGAAACACAACCGAAAAGACGCAAACAACACGGTAAACACACAAGCATAAGTATGGAATGATGCACAATCAAGTATGATGCATGTCCAGTTTAAATACGCATGACATGGCAAAATGCACAAACAATTACTACACATTAAGTGAAGCTCAATATGCAACGAGTTGCATATTGACAAACTTCACATTCAATTATTCCGTTCACTTCTGTTTATGTACATGACAAGATTAAATGTTGTTTAAAATGGCAAGAGATGAAGCATAATGGAACTACCCATGGAGGCAAGATTAAATGAGGCCGGAAACAACCCATAATGATTCCGGAAACACCCCATATGCAATTTTTGAAATTGGTACTGTTCTGCCTAAAACACAATTTTAAAGTTGTTAAACAGCAAAATAATGTGCATCATGTTAATCTACATATTTTTCTACTCCATTTACATATATGCATATAGATCATTTAATTTGGAGCTACGGTTAATTAGTTATGAAATAAACCATTTTATTATGTCATTTATGCAAATTAATGCAAACAACAATTTTAAACATTTTTAACACGGATGAAAGTTGGATATTGTGAAACTACATAAAATTCTACCCAAGTTTCATATATGACATGTTTTATTACGATGCACGTTTATTTAGTTGTGAGCATTTTAAAACAGCGGCATTTTTCTGTAATTATGCAATGCACTGGACAATAGAGAAATTCGCCAATATCTAAAAAAAACATCTACGGGCTAAATCAGGTGCACTGCTGGGCCAAACAGGAACGTGCGCAACATATAATAGAGCGCTCAGGGGCGATGGATAGTGAGGCGACGCTCACCAAAGGCCTAACAGGCCAGCTCGGTGGGGCGGCGAAGCTGGGCTGGCGCGTTGCGGAGTGGGGGACTGGGCCCGCTGGTTGAGGCGCTCGGCTGGTCGGCTTGCGGGCTGAAGGGCGCGGGAAGATGGGCCTTGGGGGATCGCGGCCCGCGCGTGGAGGCGCAGTCAACGGGAGCGAGCCACGGGTAGAGGCGCTCGGTGCACTGAGGCAGCGGCTTCGATGCAGAGGACGCCGGCGACAGCGGGACTTGGCGAACTCCGGCGAAGAAGGCGATGTAGGAGGAATTCCAGCGCGAAGGCATGGATCTGGTCGAGGTCGGCAGCGGGGCAACGTGACGGTCCAGATCATGTGTCGTGCTGGTGCTTGAAGGGCTCGTGGCCATGGCGTCCTGGTTGAAGCTTGCAGCGGCGTGACTTTGGGTAGAGGACTGCAGGAGGCCAGAGGATGGTGAGGATGGATGGATCCGAACATGGGGGTTTGGATCCGGGCAGTGGCGTCACTCGGAGGTCGCCGGACGGAGCAAATTGACGGCGGCGGTGCCATGACCGACGGGAGAAGCTGCTGCGTGAGAGAGGAATTAGACAAAGACGGGAGAGTCAGGGAGGAAGAGGAGGGAGAAGGGCAGGGCGGCGCAAGGCTGGCCTGGGCTCGGGCGGCGCAGGGTCGCCAGCGGGAGGAGTTGGCTGGACGGAGGCGAGGTAGTGGAGGCGCTGGTGATGGCTCGGGAGGAGCAGGCGAGCTCGGGGATGAGCTCCTGCGCGTGGACGCGACGGCGGCGGCTCGGGAGCTTTGGAGATTTGAGGCCATTTTTGAGCCGTTCGATCTTGATCGGTCGACTCCGGTCAAGGGGTTGGTGTAGGTGGACCGGGTGGGCTGTGTATATAGGTTTAGGCTAAGATGAGAGTGAAGAACGAGCGGGCCGACACAAGATTTTCAGACCGAAAACGTACGATGGTTTGACAGGCTATGGTGCCCCTATAGTTTAAAGGTTGGGGTATCAAACGATTTCTGAATGCGACGAAATTTGGTAGGCGGTCTACGTACATTATATTGAGACCGAACGCCAACTTTCAACCCATTCCGAGAACATTTTATCCCCACTTGAAAAATGATTAATAGGTGATGCAGCGGCCGCGTGCAAGTGTGGATGGTCTAAGAGTGGTCAACGATGACAACGGGGAGAACTGGCAACTACGAATGGATCCGTTTTTTCAGAAAATGACGGGAACGGAGTGCCGATGCAATGTGAATGAGGCCATGATGAATGCAACAAACAAATAATTTACACGGCTATCACGAAAACATGGAAGGCATCTGGAGCGTCGGTCTCAGGCTGTCACATCTAATATTGTGCTCAACATACTTTGTGTAGGAACGAAGTATGTCTACCAGAGGGGGTGAATGGGAGTTTTAAATTTTCTTCGGAAATATCAAAACTCTCGGAACCCTGCAGCGGAACAAATGAAAACAGTGTACAGTGAGCGAGTACAAACTAACGAATGGAAACTAAAAGAATGCATCGAGACAAATCACATGATTGAAACAGTCCGAATGTAAAGAAGAGAAGCAGAGGTAACCAGTGATGCTCGATGGCGACAAGGAATTTGGTAGACCAATTTGACCTTCTGCAAAAAGGACTACGTCTGGTTGGAGGGGTTGTGATTTAACACAGAAGATATACTCTCTTCGCCCTATTCTCCTCAACAATTGGTTCGTCAACCAACGTCGATCACTCGTGGTAGATACTTGAGGCGATCTCCAAACCTTTACAGACTTCTTCTTCGAGAACCACAATTACTCTTGGTCTCTGAAGAAATTGACACCTAACCATCTAGAGAGTTGGCAGCTCTCAAGAGTAATAGGCGGAGCATACTGGACTTAGATTCGAGTGATGCTGAACCACTATCTAATTTTTCGGCTCTAGGGGTTTTCTCTTGGTGGATTTTGAACTCAAATCACTCTCGAGAGGGGGTTGCTCAACAATCTTCTCACAATCAAACAGAGCAGCCACCGGACAACACCGGTGCGGGGTGGCTATTTATAGCCGCAGCATTCCCTGGTGGGAAATGACCATTTTGGACACGCGGTCGAGCCAATGGCCAACCGATATGTTCACAACGGTCAGATTTCAAGAGCAATGGTAACATTACTTGAGGACCAAGTAATGCTAACTCCTCGGTCAGAGACAAATCTCTCGCAGCGAAGAAGATCACAGCCTCTTGCTAGCAAGTATTTGCTCGGAACACAAAGAGATTTATCTCCCAACTTTCATAGGACTTGGGTTTAGCATCAGAGAATCAAAACTTCGAACGCTACACCCCTCTTAATAACGGTGGTCCTGTGACTCAATAAAGAAGAGAGAGACGACGAAATAAATGCTGCATCTTCATTTCATCTTCAATCTTCCCGGTCGCAGTCACTTCCTTCGGACAAGCACCGAACCAATTGCTTCACGTCAGCAATTTTTGAGGGGTCACTCTTGTTATCATAATCTTCGGTGATAACCTTCACTGCCACGCAGGGAATTACTTCGGCGTTTGAATCAAACTCCTCTTGATTTCAGGGACCTGTTACTCTGTGTGCACTAGCAAACACATAAGTCTCATACTGTTTATGTCAACAAACTCCAAAACATAAGGAGGCAAATTATTGCACCAACAATCTCCCCCTTTTTGGACGATTGTTGATAAAACAGATAATCATCAAAGTGAAGATAGATAAGTGACGAGTAATTCCAACAAGAGTGAATAAGTGTTACTTTGCTCGATGATGAAATAGACTCTCCCTACATGTATGCAGGGAAAAAGATATGAAATTAATTCTCCTACAAGTATTGAAGTATACAGAGGAATTTTTAATCATTCGAGACAATGATTCGCACTGATGACATATAATCCATCGAGATCATAGTGCTATCATTCATAACTTCCAATAATAATTCCACCTGCAAAACAAATGCTTCGAGAGAAATAGTGTAGCAGCATGGTTTATTAACATTACAGCACAGAAGTTTTACAACTTAGAGCAGATGAGCTTAAACCAGAAGTTTCAAACTTGCACAAAACCAAACCAAAGAGGCACAGAAAGCAAATATATCGAGACTCGATGTAATTCTCCCCCTTTTTGTCAACTAGTGTCAAAAAGGTGACAAATAACATGAGTGAAAAAATGCAGAACTTGGTTCACTCGGTGGCGTCGCCAGAAGAACTGTCCGAGGTGATTTCGTCTTCGGAAGTGACTGGATTAGCTTCGTCTTCAGTAGCAGTGGACTTTCCTTCAGGGACAACAACTTGGGGCTGAGAGGACGAGGGCATATTTGGGGCAGCCCCATGAGGAACATGGGATAGTACATTGCCTTCGGTATGTTTCTCAGTTTGCGAAGCTTGAGATGCAGAAGATCAGTGGTTGGCTCACGACTAGGAAGAGGAGGAGTACTCCGATCTTGGAAATCTTCAGTAGTGAAGCCTATGTCAATATAATCATAGAGCTCTTGGAGATTGACATTCATAAGTTGTTTCTTGGTAAAGAACTTGCGAAGCAATTTCCAGAGCCTCTTCTTATTCTCATCCGCAGTCAGATGCATGATTCTGGTGCGATTGTTGAGAGCATTTAGCTCGGAGGCGAGATGTTCTTTTTCGCGTCGATCCTCAGCGATGTGCTGCAGCAGGAGTTGTTGCGTACGCAAACTAACTTTGAGTTGCGATGGAGGTTCAGGCGAAATCTTTCGGTCGCACTGAGGGAAACGTGGCCCATCAAAGTGCTTGTGATAATCATGAGGGCTTGACGCAGGCGATTTACCCGAAGAAATATCTTCCATGATTTGCAAGGTATCGCGAACAGGAGGTATGAAGCTTTTATGACTTTGCTTCGCTAGATACACCATGTGCATAGCATGATCAATAACTTTCTGGATCCATGGAGCGAAAACTTTGACCCAGAAGGGATATTGAGCAGAATCCTTCAAAATACCCAGAAACATGTCCTCAACATCGAAGATATACCGCTCAGAGATTGCATAAATAGTATTCTGAAGAACATCTGAGATGGACTTATCTGAATTCATCCCGGCCAGGGGGCAAATAGTGTAAGAGAGCATGTGAAATAGCGTCTGATTCTCGAATGTTAAATGCTCAGGACGGGGAGGACCAGTGTAGTCATGAATCTTTTCTTGATCCATAGTGCATCGAAAAGTTTCATCTGATATGACATCAATATTGTGCACCCGAATTTTAGTGTCACCATGCTCAAAGCGAGGGAAATGGAAGTGCGAGACAAAATCTATTGAAGTGCATTTGATGTGTTTTCCTTCGTTCATCCACTCCATAATCCATTTGAGCTGTCGGATTCATCACCAGAGATATATAGAGTAGCATAGAACTGAAGAATGATCTCTTTGTTCCAAGGATGCTCGAATTCAAATACTTTGGTGAGGCAGAAATCATCCAGATCTTGCAGCAACTGACTGAAGCAGCCAATATTTCACATATCAGGGATGTTCAGGTATTCATGCGGAAATATCTTTCTGCTCTCATAGAGGACCCGAGAGTAATACATGGCATGTTCCTTTGTCCAGAAGCGAGGCGATTCCGAAGTGCGCGTCCCATCATACGGACTTTCTTGAAAGAATTGGGGATGCACTGATTGAAAGGAGGACCTTTGGCGCCATCTCGTGATGAGAACAAAGGCCGTTCTTCACGAGGGTATGGGTATTTGAGTTCGTTTTCATGTGAGAGATATTTATCGTCATATACAACAGAGTCAGTATGGCGAGTAGAAACAAATTTTCGTTCGGAGGGACCAATAACTGGTATTCTTGTCGCTGTGTCGATAGATAACTTAAGTGGAGATGAAGCTGGTGGCATAATAGAGGGAGCTCCAGACGTAGTAGGCAGCAGAGCAGGTTCCTTCACTGTAGGCACTGAGGCCGAATCAAGTACTGGAGGTGGTTGAGGTTCTTCCACTAGAATCTGTTGCTGCTAAATAGTTGGATAGGCCGAGAGCTTTGGTGCTTCATGAGCCGGAGAAGCTTGGGGCTTGGAGCGAGGGATTCCACCTTCCTCAGAAACAGTTTGCTGGGATGGAATATCAGCTTGAGCAGGGGAAACCACAGGCACTGACTTAGTTCTCCTTGGCCATGGAGGAGCATCCGAGTTTTTGACTGGGGTTTGCGAAGGAACAGCTGGCTCAGGTGATTTTTCTATCGGAGCAGGAGGTACACTTTCGTCGTCTTTTTCTTTCGTTGCTTCTTCTTTTGCTGAGCAACTTGATCAATATGGCCTTTGACCAGATCATTGTAGTCAGTAACCTCTGCTTGATGCTTATCATAGATCTTGCGAACAATTTCATCTAGATCCGTGTGAAAATGCAACCTTCTATTTCGGAGTAGAGTCATGGCACGGTTGATATCCTTGTAGGAGTCTTCGAGTGCTTTAATGAAAAAATTTGAAGAGGCAATTTTCGTCTGACCATCAAGGTCATTTAGTTCGGCAGAAAGAGTGTTGATTTCAAGTGCATCTTCTCTCATTTCTTGAACAACGGTAGTGGCCTGTGAAATAACTTCAGGAGGGATAGGCAGAGAGGCCACTTCACCATTGAATGGATTATTGTCCACAAACTTATCAAGCTGTTCCATGATGAACATATGATCATAGTAGTGAGGAGCATCAGACTTGGCAATCGGAGCAGTTTGCACTAGAACTTGCTCGGAAGGAGGTTTAGAAGCCAACGGTTGAATTAATGTTGGAGCAAATTTAGCAGCCTTCTCCAACGGAGCAGTAGCTTGAGGAGCATTATGCTCGGTAGTAGGTGCCTTGATTTTCTTCAAGTCGGGCTTGGGAATTCATTCGCCTAGCTTTGCAGAACTCACAGGAGTGTCAATCACCAAATCCTTCAAATTGATAGCTTTTGGATGAGGAGTTGTATTCACATGTTGTTTCATAGTGAAAGTGGTAGCTGGGGTTTTCCTAGTAGTGATCTTCTTCGGTGGTGGTTCTGGAACCATAGGGACCCGAAGATCAGGCAACACCGTTGAAGTAGTGATATTCACTTGCTCGCTGAGAGAAGCAACAACTTCTTCCTTTGTAAGCAGAGGATCATCATCATCCAAAGAATTACTTGTTGCAAATTCATTGGCTAGATTAGCCGTTCTCTTCTTTGGTGCACTCTTTCGCTTTGATGCAGCAGCACTGGGATCATGCTTGCATTTAGAGCGACCTTCAGATTTCCCTTCGGCCTTTTTCTTCTCTACATCATCTTTGAGAAGGCGGCGGTTTTCCTCTTCATGAGCCTGTTTCTTTTCAGCCCTCTTAGCTTGCTTGATGGCATTTCGCTGACGCTTAGCAAGCTCGTCCGGATAAGATTCGGGTGTGCGAAGGGAGGACCCAGGACCATTTGGTGGAGGCGACGGTCTCACCTGGGGATCATTTGGTTTGATGAGAGAAATTTCCCGGCAGTCACCCCATGGTGGATGAAATGCAAAGTTTTGAGCAAACCGAGGATGAACAAATTCACAACTAAACAATTTGCGCACCCAATGACGTCGAATCCATTGCAGATGCTTATCTCTTTGCTGCTTTGTTTCTCCTGGAACGGTATCATAACGATCATGGGAGATATTGAAGGAAATATGCCCTAGAGGCAATAATAAAGTTGTTATTTATATTTCCTTATATCACGATAAATGTTTATTATTCATGCTAGAATTGTATTAACCGGAAACTTAGTACATGTGTGAATACATAGACAAATAGAGTGTCACTAGTATGCCTCTACTTAACTAGCTCGTTGAATCAAAGATGGTTGGGGGGGGGGGGGGGGGGGGGGGGGGGGGGGGGGGGGGGGGGGGGGGGGGGGGGGGGGGGGGGGGGGGGGGGGGGGGGGGGGGGGGGGGGGGGGGGGGGGGGGGGGGGGGGGGGGGGGGGGGGGGGGGGGGGGGGGGGGGGGGGGGGGGGGGGGGGGGGGGGGGGGGGGGGGGGGGGGGGGGGGGGGGGGGGGGGGGGGGGGGGGGGGGGGGGGGGGGGGGGGGGGGGGGGGGGGGGGGGGGGGGGGGGGGGGGGGGGGGGGGGGGGGGGGGGGGGGGGGGGGGGGGGGGGGGGGGGGGGGGGGGGGGGGGGGGGGGGGGGGGGGGGGGGGGGGGGGGGGGGGGGGGGGGGGGGGGGGGGGGGGGGGGGGGGGGGGGGGGGGGGGGGGGGGGGGGGGGGGGGGGGGGGGGGGGGGGGGGGGGGGGGGGGGGGGGGGGGGGGGGGGGGGGGGGGGGGGGGGGGGGGGGGGGGGGGGGGGGGGGGGGGGGGGGGGGGGGGGGGGGGGGGGGGGGGGGGGGGGGGGGGGGGGGGGGGGGGGGGGGGGGGGGGGGGGGGGGGGGGGGGGGGGGGGGGGGGGGGGGGGGGGGGGGGGGGGGGGGGGGGGGGGGGGGGGGGGGGGGGGGGGGGGGGGGGGGGGGGGGGGGGGGGGCGGTCATGTCTACATAGTTCTCGAACCCGTAGGGTCCGCACGCTTAATGTTCGATGACGATCGGTATTATGAGTTTATGTGTTTTGATGTACCGAAGGTAGTTCGGAGTCCCGTATATGATCACGGACATGACGAGGAGTCTCGAAATGGTCGAGACATAAAGATCAATATATTGGACGACTATATTTGGACATCGGAATGGTTTCGGGTGAGATCGGGCATTTACCGGAGTACCGGGAGGTTACCGGAACCCCCCCGGGAGGTATATGGGCCTTATTGGGCCATAGTGGGAGAAAGGAGAAGGGAGCAAAGGAGGGGGCGCGCCCCCCCAAGCCCAATCCAAATTGGGAGGGGGACCGCCCCCCCCTTTCCTTCCTCCTTCCTCTCCCTTCCTTCTCTCCTAATCCAACTAGGGAAGGGGGGCAATCCTACTCCTGGTGGGAGTAGGACTCCCCTTGGGGCGCGCCTAGGAGGCCGGCCCCCTCCCCCTCCTCCACTCCTTTATATACGGGGGAGGGGGCACCACATAGAGACACTAGTTGATCATTGATCTCTTAGCCGTGTGTGGTGCCCCCCTCCACCATAATCCACCTCGGTCATATTGTTGTAGTGCTTAGGCGAAGCCCTGCGCCGGTAGCTTCATCATCACCGTCATCACGCCGTCGTGCTGATGAAGCTCTCCCTCGATACTCTACTGGATCGTGAGTTCATGGGACGTCACCGAGCCGAACGTGTGCAGATCGCGGAGGTGCCGTACTTTCGGTACTAGGATCGGTCGATTGTGAAGACGTACGACTACATCAACCGCATTGTCATAACGCTTTCGCTTACGGTCTACGAGGGTACGTGGACAACACTCTCCCCTCTCGTTGCTATGCATCACCATGATCTTGCGTGTCCGTAGGAAATTTTTGAAACTACTACGTTCCCCAACAGTGGTATTAGAGCCAGGTTTATGCGTAGATGTTATATGCACGAGTAGAACACAAGTGAGTTGTGGGCGATAATAGTCATACTGCTTACCATCATGTCATACTTTGATTCGGCGGTATTGTTGGATGAAGCGGCCCGGACCGACATTACGCATACGCTTA
>JAAAWM010010430.1:0-41293 GCA_036873465.1 Thinopyrum obtusiflorum | reverse complement strand
AACCCACAATTCATTGGATCTCGACAAACACACCGCAAAAAGAATTACATCGACTAGATCTCCAAGAGAATCGAGGAGAACTTTGTATTGAGATCCAAAGAGAGAGAAGAAGCCATCTAGCTAATAACTATGGACCCGAAGGTCTGTGGTAAACTACTCACACATCATCGAAGAGGCCATGGTGTTGATGTAGAGGCCCTCCGTGATCGATTCCCCCTCCGGCGGAGCGCCGGAAAAGGCCCCAAGATGGAACTCATGGGTACAGAAGGTTGCGGCGGTGGAAAAAGTGTTTCGTGGCTCCCCTGGATGTTTTTAGGGTATAAGAGTATATATAGGCGAAGGACGTAGGTCGGTGGAGCTACGAGGGGCCCACAAGGGTGGGGGGGCGCCTACCCCCCTGGGCGCGCCTCCCTGCCTCATGGCCGCCTCGTTGCTTCCTTGAGGTCCACTCCAAGTCTCCTGGATTGCGTTTGTTCCAAAAAGATCCTCGCGAAGGGTTCATTCCGTTAGGATTCTGTTTGATATTCCTTTTCTGCGAAACACTGAAATAGGAAAAAAAACAGCAATTTGCACTGGGCTTTCAGTTAATAGGCTAGTCCCAAAAATAATATAAAAAGGCATATTAAAGCCCATTAAACATCCAAAACAGATAATATAATAGCATGGAACAATCAAAAATTATAGATACGTTGGAGACGTATCAGGCAGCTGCTGATAAGGCTGCTGCGGACTTAATGGCCGAACAGGCCGCTCGACGCCATTTTGAGGAATGGGTGACCGAGATGGAGCAAAAGCTCAAGGACACTGCCGCCAAGTGCGAGTCCTTGGAATCGGAAAATAAGGCGAAGGGGACCGAACTCGCCAAGGCCCTTCACGATGCTTCGGAGGCGCGGTTTGAATCCCGCGCCGCGCGCGAGGAAATCCGTCAAGCCGGACAGATAGCGGCTGGTAAGCCCTTTCTTTTACAGGCTAAATTTGGGGATCCGAAGTATGCCTTGCTTAATCGACTGTGGAGTTCTCCAGACATTTATGCAGATCTGCCGAAGAGTGCCGCAGGTGCCGTCCAATTCTTCCAAGCCCAGGAGGGATATGCGACGGAGAAGCTCTTCTGGTCGTAGTTTGTGGGGCAGGAGCGTCTCATACTGCTAAATGACCAGATGGCACAATGGGCGGAGCTGCATAACATGTCCAGCGTGGCCATGAAGGATGTCATAGTCCGGTTGTGGCCCGCCGAAGCCATTTCGGACAGCTACTTTGGCCTCGTGCGGTGTCTCGTCGATGCGCTGCCCCAGATTGACGCTGTCAAGAGGTGGTCCTGTATAGAAGGAGCGCGTATGGCTTTCGCCCGTGTCAAGATGCACTGGGTGAAGATGAATGCCGAAAACGTGGTAGTTGAGGGCCCTCCCAAAAGCAAGGCCACCTCACACCGGAGTGCTATTTTGAAGACGTGCTAAAAGGTGCTCGCCTTATAGAGGGCCAATGCTCTAAGGACGTAGTGTTCAAATGGAAGAGTCTGAACTGTCCGGGGATTTGTATTATGAACTAAGTTTTTGTAATATATTCATTTCTTGATGAAAAAGTTTTATCCTCCTATGCGGCCGTTTATTATATCTGAGAGTTCCCAGTCGTCGGCTTCAGCCCCCATGTAGATACTACTGGGGTGTTCGGAATTGCACATGACTACACTCAATCCAACGTCTTGGTCCCTGAAGGAGGTGTCAGTGCGGCAAACCAGGCAATCAAACTATTCGGTTTTATTGCTCTCACTTAGCTGTAGGAGTTTGACAATGGGTCTAATAGGTAGCCCCTGGTATATACACGGCTATCCTGATGCGGATGCGCTACATATTTAACCGGGAAACAGTCCTTCGTGTAATACGGAAAAATTGCTAAGGATTGTAATGAATCGTCGAGTGGCTGACCAGTTCTCGCCGCACCATGACAGTAAGTTTTTGGCTTTCTCTACTGAGGTGCTTAACCGGATGAACCAGAAACACAATCGCAGTAGTTCTCCCTTTACTGCCCTAGCCGATCAGACGGAACGTAAGGTAGCAAGCACAGGAGCCGGGCAACCCAACTATTGACCAAAGACATGATTCGGAGCCGATGCATATAATGCCGGACTCGGGATGCCGAATTTTGCTGTGAAGCTGTTCGGACTTTTGTTTGACAACACATATGTTGCCTTATAGAGCCCCTGGAAGTTTTATGCTGAGGTGCATGCATGAAACAACTTAACAGGCGGAATAAGGTCTATAGGTAAAGACGATACCGAATAAGAATTTTGGTTCACTGAAATCTGATTGATACGTCAAAACGTAATCTTACAGAAGGTACCATAATCACTGGGGCCATTTTACATGTCGGTGGTCTAGGGCTAAGGGAAAAGCTTTATACAGGTTCTTGAGTAAAGTTGTGGTCTGCAAAATGCTTTGCGCCTTCCTGCCGCACGTCTGCGCCGCTTTCGCCCAAATAAGGAAGAATCATTTAGAGGAATGGTCTTCAGCTATGTATATGGAACCAGGCTCAGATAGAGTCCTTGTGAGTCCGGAGAATGAGTAGGTTTTGATTCACCTGTGGTAAAAAGGAAAAGATGATTAAACAAAGGGGAAGGTCGTGTAAGGTCGACCCGTGTTATAGGCCTGTCCGTATATTGCCTCCGCCGATGCCCAAGGTATTTTGAGTGCATAATTATGCACACATGGTACGAATTTCGCTGATGTACGTGGCAGTCGACGGAGGCAAAGCTGCTAGTCCAGCCCTGAAGTTGCCGGACTGTCGGCATGCAAAACTGACCGGCCTTGCGCGGTGAAGTCCGGTGGCTTAATAGCCGATGAGGTGTGTGGCTTGACAGGGCCGCTTTGTACTTCGGCCGCAATGGCCGTGGTATGCTCCTCAGTATGGAGGGAGCGCTCCATGTTTCCATTGATTGTAATGACGCCACCTGGACCGGGCATCTTGAGCTTCAAATAGGCGTAGTGTGGGACCGCATTGAAGCGGGCAAAAGCGGTTGGTCCGAGCAGTGCGTGATAGCCGCTGCGAAACGGGACGATGTCGAAGATCAAGTCTTCGCTTCGGAAGTTGTCCGGCGAGCCAAAGATGACCTCCAGCGTGATTGAGCCTATACAGTGGGCCTCTACGCCAGGTATTACTCCTTTGAAGGTAGTTTTAGTGGGATTGATTCTTGACGGATCAACGCCCATTTTGTGGACAGTGTCTTGATAAAGTAGATTGAGACTGCTGCCGCCATCCATGAGGACTCGCGTAAGGTGGAATCCGTCGATGATTGGATCAAGGACCAGAGCTGCCGAACCTCCGTGACGGATACTGGTTGGGTGGTCCTTTCGATCGAAGGTGATCAGACAAGCCGACCATGGGTTGAATTTTGGGGTGACCGGCTCCATGGCGTAGACGTCCCGTAGTGCGCGCTTGTGCTCCCTCTTAGGGATATGTGTGACATATCATATTCACTGTTTTTACCTTGGGGGGAAATTGCTTCTGTCCCCCTGTGTTCGGTTGACGAGGCTCTTGGTCATTGTCGTCGCTTGGCGATCCTTTTCCCTTGTGTTTGGCGTTAAGCTTGCTGGCCTGCTTAAAGACCCAACAATTTCTGTTGGTATGATTGGTAGGTTTATCGGGGGTGCCGTGAATCTGGCAAGGCCGATCCAGTATTCTGTCTAAGCTGGATGGGCTGTCTCTGTTTGCCTTGAATGGCTTCTTCCGTTGACCGGGTTTGGAGCCGCTGAATCCGGTGTTAACCGCCGTGTCTTGCGTTCCTTCATTGTTGTTTCGACGCTTGTGCTTGTCGCGTCGTGGCTTGCCATTGCCGTCCCTGGTTTCAGAGGTACCAGGGTCGCTGGTGCTATTGCTACTGCGAGCAAGCCAGCTGTCTTCTCCCGCGCAAAAATGGGTCATAAGTGTGGTGAGGGCTGCCATGGACTTCGGATTTTCTTGGCTGAGGTGTCGGGCAAGCCACTCGTCTCGGACGCTATGTTTGAAGTCCGTGAGGGCTTCTGCGTCCGGACAATCGACAATCTGGTTCTTTTTGATTAGGAACCTTGTCCAAGGTTGTCGGGCCCATTCCCCGGGTTGCTGGATTATGTGGCTAAGGTCATCGGCATCTGGGGGCCGAACATAGGTACCTTGGAAGTTGTCTCTGAATGCATCCTCCAGGTCCTCCCAGCTACCAATAGAATTTTCTGGTAGACTGTTCAGCCAGTGCCGTGCTGGTCCCTTAAGTTTGAGGGGAAGGTATTTGATGGCATGTAGATCATCACCGCGAGCCATGTGGATGTGGAGAAGAAAGTCTTCAATCCATACTGCGGGATCTGTTGTGCCGTCGTATGATTCGATGTTCACGGGTTCTAACCCTTCTGGGAACTGGTGCTCCATTACCTCATCGGTGAAGCATAGGGGGTGTGCGGCGCCCCTATATCGGGCCATGTCATGGCGCAGTTCGGATGAAGTCCGTATGCGGTTTTCGGTTGGGGCATGGTTGTACTTGCCGTGTCGGGATTGGTAACCGTCCTCTCTCGGCGATGCGTGCCCCCGCGATCCATAGATTGATCTGGTCTGACCTGCTCTATTTTCCAGGTCCTGTCGTAGGTCATATGTGTATCCCCGAGCTATTGTTTCTCTGCTTTTATGGCGCGGTGGTGTGGGCTGGTGTTCGGCTTGAGTTGCCGTTCTATCCCGGCCACGTGGTGGTCGATCGGGTCCGTCCACCGCCTTACACGCGGGTGGTATAGGCTCCAATGGCTCATCGTCGAATTGGGGTAGCATCTTACACTTCGGGTAACTCTTTGTTGGGCGTTCAAGGCCGTATTCTTCGGCTGCCAGGACATTAGTCCATCTGTCGTTGAGCAGATCTTGGTCAGCTTGAAGCTGTTGCTGCTTCTTTTTTAGGCTTCTTGCCGTAGCTATTAGCCGGCGCTTAAAGCGCTCTTGTTCTAGGGGTTCCTCTGGCACGATAAAATCTTCATCGCCGAGGCTCACGTCGTCCTCGGAGAGTGGCAAATAGTTGCTATTCTCCGAGTCTTCGTTCCCTGCTTGCTCATCATGGTCAACTTGCCCGTCCTCCCGATCATCCTGTTCGGATGTTGGTTCGATGGGGTCTTCTTGTTCTTCGGCGTTTCTCGGAGTATCATTGTCTCCGGTGCCGGTATTGCTGTCTTTTTCGCGACGTGATTTAGAGCGGCGCCGCTGACGTCGACGTTTAGGTGGTATCTCTGGAGGTTTATCCTCGACTGGATCCTTCCCGTCATCGTCGTTGCCTTCTTTAGGTGTGTCCACCATGTATACGTCGTATGAGGAGGTGGCCGTCCAGCGTCCGGTGAACGGCGGGTTTTAGGCCTGCCCCTCTCCGGCATCGTCGTCCATACCGTTGATGTCTTCGGAGGCGTAATCGAGCATGTCGGTAAAATCCTCGACAGTGGCTATGAAGTGGGTGGTGGGTGGGTAGCAAAATTCCCTGTTTTCAGCCCCTAATCCAAGCTGGGCGCAATTCGGAAGTGGTTCCTCCGTGATTATGAGGGATCGCATTAAGTCCAGAGCCTCATTTAAGAGCGGGGTTTGGGCGGGGACAGAAGTTTCCGGACCGAGTTCGCATGACGCGGACTTCCAGGGTTCGAAACTAGTGTCCGGAAAGGAGTCCGGCTTTATAAAGATTGCCGGAGACGCTATTCTCTCTGGTTTTCCGGGGTTGAGCTCTAAGGCCGCAGAGAGTCCGGCGGGCTCTAAACTCCCGTCTTCGGACCTGATGACGCGCTTCGGATCTAAGGCCGGAGCGGTGGTTGGGGCCGCGAACCCTTGGAAGATCAAGTCTCCTCGGTTTTCAGCGACATAGTTCAGATTTCCAAAACTGATCTGGTGACCAGGGGCGTAGCTGTTGATCTGCTCCAGGTGGCCAACCGAATTGGCACGCAGTGCGAAGCCACCGAATACAAAGATCTGGCTGGGGAGAAAAGTCTCCTTCGTGACAGCATTGTTGTAGATGATTGATGGAGCCATCGAGCCTTTTGACGACGGCATAGTGGAACTCTCAATGAAAGCACCAATGTCGGTGTCAAAACCGGGAGATCTCGGGTAGGGGGTCCTGAACTGTGCGTCTAAGGATCGAAGGTAACAGGAGGTAGGGGACACAATGTTTACCCAGGTTCGGGCCCTCTTGATGGAAGTAATACCCTACTTCCTGCTTGATTGACTTTGATGAGTATAGGGGTTACAAGAGTTGATCTACCTTGAGATCGTAATGGCTAAACCCTAGATGTCTAGCCTGTATGATTATGATTGCCTCTACGGACTAACCCTCCGGTTTATATAGACACCGGAGGGGGCTAGGGTTGTACAGAGTCGGTTTACAGAGAAAGGAATCTTCATATCCGCATGCCAAGCTTGCCTTCCATGCCAAGGAGAGTCCCATCCGGACACGGGGGAAAGTCTTCTGTTTTGTATCTTCACGGCCCACCAGTCCGGCCCACGTCGCATAGCCCGGACGCCCGAGGACCCCGTAATCCTGGGCTCCCTCAGACGCTTCCGCATCTAGATCCATGAAAGCTGCCCTCTTCTTCTTCCCCCCTTAGGGGGGTGGGTTGCTCTTTTCCTCCTCCTCTTCCTCTTCATTAGGAGAGGAGAGAGTTTTGGTGTCTTCGGACACTACGTCCGAAGCACCTTTACGGCGGAGGCCACCCTTGGCCTCCTTGCTCTTCTTCTTGACCTTCTTTTTCGGCGCCTGATACAGCGTCGGGACCAGCATCCTCGTCAACAGATCTTCGGGTAGCGGAGCCGGACAGTGAATCCGTTCCGCCTTCTTTGTCCAGCACTGTGGGCAGGATGGGAAGCTTAGTATGCTCCTTGGATTTACAAAATAAGGTTATCATTAAGCTTACGGGAGTCGCTGCGTGGGTGCAGTCATGGCCGAGGTCTTCGGTAGTCTTCGGCCACGCCTTTTGGGTCTTGAAAAGCAGCTTCCACATGTCTTCGTGCTTCATGCTGAAGAACCACTGCAGGGTCCGGGGACCGGCCGGGTTGAACTCCCACATATACTGAGTCCGGTGTTGGCAGGGGAGAATCCGGCGAAAGAGCATCACCTGGATCACGCTGGCAAGGCTGGTATTCTTGTCTACCATGCTCTTGACGCGCCTCTGCAGCGTCATCACCTCATCGGACGACGCCCAGTCCAGGCCCTTGTTGAGCCAGGATGTCAGCCGCATTGGAGGTCCAGACTTGAACTCGGAAGGAGCGGCCCATCTGGAGTCACGGGGTTCCGTGACATAGAACCACCCCTGCTGCCATCCCTTAACGGTCTCCACGAAGGTACCCTTGGGCTAGGTGACGTTGGGAAGCTTTCTCACCATGGCGCCACTGCACTCCGCATGTTGGCCATTCACCACTTTCAGCTTCACATTAAAGACCTTGAGCCATAGGCCGAAGTGATGGGGGATGCGGAGGAATGCCTCGCATACGATGATGAACGCCGAAATGTTGAGGAAGGAATTCGGGGCTAGATCATGAAAATCTAGCCCATAGTAGAACATGAGACCGCGGACGAAAGGATGAAGGGGAAATCCTAGTCTGCGAAGGAAATGGGGGATGAACACTACCCTCTCATTGGGCTCTGGAGTGGGGACGATCTGCTGCTTGGTAGGAAGCCGGTGGGCGATCTCCTTGGCTAGGTACCCCGCCCCACGGAGCTCCTGGATGTTCCCCTCTGTGACGGAGGAGGCCATCCATTTGCCCTGCGCGCCAGATCCGGACATGGCTGGAATATTTGTGGGGGACGAAAAAGGTTGAGACTTGGGCACTGGAGCTCGAGGGTGGATAGGCTGAGGAGGAAGAAGGCATGAGGTAAAAGAGGTGGATCCTTATCTCCTTATAAAGGCAGTGAATATCGAGCGTCCCTCCACGAGCCTTAAAGCTTGCCTATTCCCAAGGGGTCGTGCGAACGGCACGGTTGGGTTTCCCGAGCCCGTATTGATGAGAATCCCGCAATAAGGGGACACGGTCTCTGCTTTGACAAGACGTGTCGCCGGAGGCTGCGTCTCGAAACGCGAAACGGGAGGTCAAAGAATGATTCGAAATAATGAAGTGGCCGGACGTAACGTCCCTGAGGGAGTCCTGGACTAAGGGGTCCTCGGGCGTCCGGCCTGTTATTCGTTGGGCCGGACTGATGGGCTATGAAGACATGAAGGCCGAAGATTGTACCCGTGTCCGGATTGGACTCTACTTGGCGTGGAAGGCAAGCTTGGCGGCCAATTATGAAGATTTTTCCCTCTTATGTAACCGACTCCATGTAACCCTAGATCTCTCCGGTGCCTATATAAACCGGAGAGCATAGTCCGGATAGATACTCATTACCTTATTCACATAGGCTAGACTTCTAGGGGTTTAGCCATTACGATCTCGTGGTAGATCAACTCTTGTAACACTCATATTCATCAAGATCAATCAAGCAGGAAGTAGGGTATTACCTCCATAGAGAGGGCCCGAACCTGGGTAAACATCGTGTCCCCCGTCTCCTGTTACCATCGATCCAAGATGCACAGTTCGGGACCCCCTACCTGAGATCCACCGGTTTTGACACCGACATTGGTGCTTTCATTGAGAGTTCCACTGTGCCATCGGCAAAGGACTCGATGGCTCCTTTGATCGTCAGTGATGACGTTGTCCAGGGAGAAACCTTTCTCCCTGGACAGATCTTCGTATTTGGCGGCTTCGTACTGCGGGCCAACTCGCTTGGCCATCTGGAGTAGATCGACAGCTACGCCCCTGGCCATCAGGTCAGATTCGGAAGCTTGAACTACATTGCGGACGTCCGTGGAGACTTGATCTTCGACGGATTCGAGACCGCGGCAATCGCTCCCCGTCGCCCCGACGAACATGGCTTAAACCTGTCATCGGGCCGCATCCAGGAGATAGCTCCTGTAGCAACTCTGGCCTTAGATCCGGAGCAGATCAAGTCATCCGAAGATGGGAAGCTCAACCCCATCACGGGGGCTACCGATTCTGCGGCGTTGGAGCCGCTCGCAGATTCCACTTCGTACGGTATCTACATCAACGGAGCCCGCGGATACCGAACTTGATTGGTTATCGAACTTCAAGTTCAGCGCCGCAGATGTCTTCTGACACTCGCCCATGAGCGACCTACTAAACTCAATAAAAAACCTATCTCTGGCAGATGACTCGTCGCCGAACTATGTTCGGTTCGAACTTACGGCGGATGATGGAGAATTTTGCTTCCCACCCGCCACCCACTCCATAGCCACCATTGAAGACCCAACCAACACGCCTGACCCCCGCTCCGAAGACATCGACGGTATGGACAACGATGAGGGGCAGGGCCAGAGCTTTCTACCCGCTAGACACGGGATGGCCACTTCCTGGTATGACGTGTGTATGATAGACACACCCGACGACGCTCTCGACGATGACAAGGAGGATCTAGTTGAGAATAAGCCTCCTGGTACACAGTCCGAACACCGGCACCCACGGCGCCGCTCCAAGTCACATCACTCAAGAGAAAACACTGCTAGCACCAGAAAAGACAACACTCCGGACAATGAAGACCCTGTTGAGGCAGAATCCGAACAGGAGGAACAGGGAGGCGGGCAAGACAGCCCAGATGAACAGGCCACATATGGAGACTCGGAGGATAGCAATTACCTCCCACTCTCCAAGGAAGAGGAGATCCTCGGCAACGAGGATTTTACCGTGCCTAAGAAACCTCTCGAGCAGGAGCGCTTTAAACGCTAGCTTATAGCCACTGCAAGGAGCATAAGGAAGAAGCAGCTGCAGCTTCAAGCAAGCCAGGATTTGCTCAATGATAGATGGACCGAGGTCCTGGCCGCCGAAGAATACGGCCTTAGCGGTCCAGACGAAAGCCACCCCAAGAGTAGGTGGCTCCCTCAATACGATGGCAGGGCGTTGGAGCCCACACCACCATCGAACAACGCGGTGAGCTGACCACAGTTTGGTCCGGACAAAGCAGCAGCCCAAGCAGAGCACCATACCAACCCATCCGGCCATCCAAGCAAGAATAAAGCAGCTCAGGGGAACACTCGCGACATCCAACAAGACCTGGAGGGTAGAACAGGACACACAAAATTGACACCCAGATCGCGGAGACATGCCCCGACCAGTAATGACGGTTATCTATTCGGACACAACAGACCCAACCACGCTCGGTCCAAAAACCGTAAGCGGAGTCTTCCGGAGGTGCTTCACAGTGTGGCCCAACATAGAGGAGCTGCACACCCTCTCTGCTTCACTGACGAGGTAATGGAGCATGAATTCCCAGACGGGTTTAAACCCATTAACATCGAATCATACGATGGAACGACAGATCCCGTGGTATGGATTGAGGATTACCTCCTCCATATTCACATGGCTCGCGGAGACGACCTTCATGCCATTAAATGCCGACCTCTCAAGCTCAAAGGGCCAGCTCGGTACTGGCTAAACAGTTTGCCAGAAAATTCTATTGGCAACTGGGAAGATTTGGAAGACACCTTTCGGGACAACTTCCAAGAAACATATGTCCGGCCACCAGATGCCGATGACTTGAGTCACATTGTCCAGAAGCCCGGCGAGTCAGCCAGGTAGCTCTGGACTAGGTTCTTAGTCAAAAAGAACCAAATTGTCGACTGTCCGGACGCGGAAGCCCTTGCGGCCTTCAAACATAGCGTCCGGGATGAATGGCTAGCACGCCACCTCGGCCAGGAAGGACCCAAATCCATGACAGCCCTTACCGCTCTAATGACCCGCTTTTGCGCGGGAGAAGACAACTGGCTCGCTCATAAAAGGAACAACGCCAGTGACCCGGGCACTTCCGAAATCCGAGACAGCAACGGCAAGCCACGACGAACCAAACACAACAGTCGCAACAATAATGAAAGATTATGTGACACAGCGGTCAACGCCGGATTTCACAATCCGAAACCCGATCAACGGAAGAAGCCATTTAAGGCAAACCAGGATGGACCATCCACCCTCGACAGGATATTGGACCGACCTTGTCAGATTCACGGTCACCCTGATAAGCCAGCTAATCACACCAATAGAAACTGTTGGATCTTTAAGCAGGCAGGCAAGCTTAACGCCGAGCACAAGGGGAGGAGGCCACCAGGCAATAAAGATGATGGAGCGGCTCGCCAGCCGAACACCAGGGGCCAGAAACAGTTTCCCTCCGAAGTTCGACCACTCCTGGAACGGAAATAGCAGTTCGGCTTCCGCCACCCACCCACTATACTGGCAAGATTTACACCACGCATACATCACTACGCGCTCAAGATACCATGGGCATCGGTGGAAGCACAATACGGACAACCCTGCAAGCATTCCCGTAAGGTTTTTTATCTGTTTTCCTTACTTTTCTTTATTATCTCTTAAAAATAGGTGACCATCAGGACAGCATCTAGATTGGACTCTATCGGAGTTCGGATCCGTACACTCACCTAAGGGGCTACTTCCGTTAAGGATTCCCCCTCCCCGAGGACGGGCGGCGCAGACGTGCGACAGGAGGTCCAAAATAAGCTTTTGTAGACCGCACTCATTATTTTGAGCCTGTACTATGCCTTTTTCCTCCGTTCCCAACCCCGAGCACGTCAAATAGCCGGGTTGTGGTTTTTTACTTTTTATATACATTTATCATTGGCATATTGCTCCGCTCCCAGTAAACTTCATCCAAACTAATCTTCCATGCTCTTTCTACAATGAGCCCGGCCGTAACGGCTGCCTTACAAGACGTGCCTTGGCATAACTTGCCAGGGGCCCGGTATGGGAACAAACGAGTCGCCAGTAAAAGTCCGAACAGCTCTATAGCGTACTTCGGCGTCGCAAGTTTGGCCTTATATGCATCAGCTCCGAATCATTGTCTTTGGTCAATAGTTGGGTTGCCCGGCTCCTGTGCTTGCTACCCTACATTCCGCTCTATCGGCTAGGGTAGTAAAGGGAGAACTACTGCGATTGTGCCCTGGCCTAGACCGGATGAGCACCTCAGTAGAGAAAGCCGAAAACTGACTGTCATGATGCGGCGAGAGCTGGTCAACCACTTGACGACTTATTCGAATCTTTAGTGATTCTCCGTGTCACACGAGGGATCTTTTTTAGATCAACATATGTAAGGCACTATGCACCGTATACATACCAGGGGCTATGTCGTAGCCCCACCATAAAACTCCTATGGCTAAGTGAAAGTGTTAACGCCCTATAGTCCAATTGCCTGGTTCGCCGCATTATCACCACCTTTATGGACCAAGACATTGGATAAAGAGTGATTAAATGCTTTTCCGAACACCCCCGTACTTCCTATGAGGGGGCAGAAGCCGACGACTGGAAAACTTTCAAATTATACTAAAACGGCCGCACAGGAGGAATCCAAGCTTTTGAGCAAAATATAAATAGATTAACTATAAAGTTGTCTGTTACAACCATTATACAAATCACTCGAACATTATGTCTTTCGAGCATTGATCCTCTATCAAGCGGGCGGCCTCTAAGACGTCTTCAAAATAGTGCTCTGGCTCATAACGGTCCTTGCCCTTGGGTGGACTCCTCGCCGCAACATCGATGGACTTCATCTTTCCCCAAAATGTTTTGACTCGGGCAAAGGCCATCCGTGCACCCTCAATGCACGCCGACCGCTTCACGGCGTCGTTATGTGGCACCGCGTCGACAAGCCGCCGCACCAGGCCAAAATAACTACTCGGAATAGGCTCACTTGGCCACAACCGGATTATGACGTTCTTCATGGCGTCGCCAGATATCCTATGAAGCTCGGCCCACTGGGACATCTGTTCATTGAGCAACAGAGGGCGCTTTGACGCACCGAATTGTGACCAGAAAAGCTTCTCTATTGCACACCCCTCTTGTGCGTGGTAAAACTGCGCCGCATCGGAAGAACTCTTCGGTAGGTCCAAAAATTTGTCCGGAGAACTCCATACTTGGTTAAGCTGAACATAGTTCGGATCACCGAACTTAGTCTGTCGCAAAAAGGGCTTGCCAGCCGCAATCTCCCCAGCTTGCCGGATCTCCTCACGGGCCGCTGTGGATTCAGACCGCGCTTCTCTCGCCTCTCGTAAGGCCTTGTCAAGTTCAGCCATTTTGGCTTCATTTTCCTTCTCAAGAAGTTTGCAGCGGCTAGCCGCATTCTCTAACTGGTGCGCCAGGGTGGACATCTTCTCCTTGTCTTGGCGCCGTGCAGCTTGTTCGGCTCTCAACTCAGCCGATGCCTTTTCGGCAGCCACATTACTAAGTCGGGCCTGCTCCTTGGCCCGGTCTAGCTCCGCCCGAAGGGCCTCCACGGCGGCGGCACCATCTGCATTCATGCACATATAAAACTCTTTTTAGAGTCAGGCTTAAATTACAAGCACATTGGTGTAAGGAATGCTCGAAATATATACCTTGCGAGTCGTCAAGACGCCTGTTGATTAATGCAATGTCATCCTCCGCAATATCCAGCTTTCGCTGCAGTTCAGCCACTTCCGTATTTTGGGTAGTCGCAGGAGGGGAGGCAGCCTGTATTCCAAGTAAAATCAAGGTTAGTACCTGAGCATATCTTTTCGATCCTCCAATCGCTTCCTTTGGAAGGCAATCCGAGTCTCAGGGGCTACTGCATATACAACAGGTGCATTCTGTCAATAAAACTCCATTGGCAAAATTACATCACAAACCTCAAAACCCCTTAGGAGGCTCGTGAAGGCCTCGTTCAAACCGCTCTTCATGGATAGAACCTTTTCGACCACCATAGCCATCAAGGCACGATGCTCCTCCGAAACGAACGCTTGTCGCAGCATGTTCGTCAGCATTTCCGGCGCTCCTGGGTCTCCGGAAACCGCCGCTGGAGTACGGCATTCCTTTGAAGGAATCCGCCCACTCACCTCCAGAATCGTCTTCGGCTGTAAATCGGATAGTTCATGGACGGCATACTTGGTTCGCGAACCCTGAGTGACAGAGGCACCACCTTCGGGTAATGCCTTCTCTGTTTC
Organism: Thinopyrum obtusiflorum; assembly: GCA_036873465.1. Lineage (NCBI taxonomy): Eukaryota > Viridiplantae > Streptophyta > Magnoliopsida > Poales > Poaceae > Thinopyrum > Thinopyrum obtusiflorum. Next base: position 27,311 of record JAAAWM010010430.1, on the reverse strand, counting down.
CTACACTACTTGTTGATCGGGAGGAGCCCCTCGGGACGATGCCTCAAAATCATCCGCCCTGTTGGGCGAGGAGGCTGGAGAAGGCATGTCACTCTCCATCATCTCTAGAAGAAGGTCTCCCGAGGAGGAAGACGATTGAGAAACACCAGGCGTCAACCTGCGAGGATGTACATATGTCGAAGGATTACTTCAGTAACAAGAAAGAAATGAGGTACGATTAAAATATCCTGCTGCACTTACAGTTTGGGTAGAGGTTTGTCCTCATTATAAAGCTCTACATCGACATCGCTTGCCTGGCCCAAGCCGCCCGACGATGGCGTTTTCCCTTTCTTGGAAGGTTTCCCCTCCTGACCTCCAGAAGCGGCCCTCTTCTTGCCATGGAGGGCCCCCTCTGCACCTTTGCCCTTGGGCAAAGGGGTTTCGATTTCCCCGAACACAGTGTCTAAATCGTCCTCAGGGCGGGCATCTCCTCTGGGCTCCCCGCTCTCGCCCCCCTCTGCAGACACCTGGTACGGTGTCGGAGTCAGCATCCTTGTCAGCAGGGCGGACGCAGGGTCTTCGGGAAGGGGCGCCGGACACCAGATTAACACCGCTTTCTTTATCCAGTCCTGTATAGGGACAGGTTGTTCAGTATCTTGTCAAGAAATGCTTGAATGAAAGGTGTTCAGAGATTGAATACATACCGGAGTGTCCGGATGATTGCAGTCAAGGCCAACGTCTTGGGTGGTGTGCGGCCATTGCTCTCGCTCCCCGAAATATAATTTCCCCATTCCTTCATGCGTAGCGCCGAAGAAGTGCTGAAGAGTCCGCCGCCCTTCTGGATTAAACTCCCACATACGGAGAGGCCGCCGCTGACATGGCAGGGTCCGGCAGACTAGCATTACTTGAACAACGTTCACAAGATCGATGCCCTTTTCGGAAAGGCTCCGGATGCGACTTTGCAGAGTCTGCACTTCATTGACGGATCCCCAGTCCAATCCCTTATTGGTCCATGAAGCAAGCTGAATTGGAGGACCGGGTCGAAACGCAGGCGTAGCCGCCCACTTGGAACCCCGCGGCTCATTGATATAAAACCACCCCTGCTGCCACATGCCAGAAGACTCAGCGAAGGATCCTTTAAACCAAACCGCGTCGGCAAGCTTGCCTATTACGACGCTGCCGCACTCTGCCTGCTCCTCCTCTGCCGCCCGCGGTCTCACATCAAAAGTTTTGAGCCACAAACCAAAGTGCAGAGGAGTCCAGAGGAAGGCCTCACACGTGACGATGAATGTCGAGATGAGAAGAACAGAGTCCGGGGCCAGATCGTGAAAATCTAGCCCATAGTAGAACATGAGCCCCCGGATGAAGGGGTTAAGCGTGAACCCTAACCCATGGAGGAAGTGGGACACAAACACTACCCTCTCACCAGATTTGGGGGAGGGAATAACCTGCCCCTCGGCGGGAAGCCGATGAAGGATTTCTGGGGTCAGATACCTCGCCACGTGGAGCTTCGCAATATCCTCCTCCGTGACAGAAGAGGCCACCCACTGGCCTAAACGGCTGGACCCAAACATGATTGGGGCTGGTGGTGATTGGAATCCGAGGGCTAGAACTCGAGGTGGCTGGGGTTGGGGAAGAAGCAAGCGCAGACGAGAAAAGACAAGTCTGGGACCCTATATAAAGGCCCAGAATATTGAGCGTCCCCTCCTGGGTCTCGAAACTTACCTATCCTCAAGGAGTTGTACCCAGGGGACGGTTGGGTTACCCATGCCTACATTATTGAAAATCCCATGAATAAGGGACACGATCCCTGCTTTGACAAGACGTGTCGGTAAAACCGCGTCCCGAGACGCGGGGCGAGGGGCTAGCCAACGATTGGAAATAATAACCGAGCAGGCGTAATGCAATGTCATAAACAGTCGTTAGCAGGTTGGACTTGTGAAATATTGTGTTCTCTACAACTACATACACGGGTCCGGACATACTTACTATATCCAAAGACTATTCCAGAGTTCGGAAGGAGGGAACCTGCCTTGCAATGCCGAAGACAAATCAGCGCGCCGAACTCCTCGTCATTGAAGCCACGTTCAGGGGCTACTGAGGAAGTCCTGGACTAAGGGGTCCTCGGGCGTCCGGCCTGTTGCCGGACTGATGGGCTGTGAAGACATGAAGGCCGAGGGGGGGGGGGGGGGGGGGGGGGGGGGGGGGGGGGGGGGGGGGGGGGGGGGGGGGGGGGGGGGGGGGGGGGGGGGGGGGGGGGGGGGGGGGGGGGGGGGGGGGGGGGGGGGGGGGGGGGGGGGGGGGGGGGGGGGGGGGGGGGGGGGGGGGGGGGGGGGGGGGGGGGGGGGGGGGGGGGGGGGGGGGGGGGGGGGGGGGGGGGGGGGGGGGGGGGGGGGGGGGGGGGGGGGGGGGGGGGGGGGGGGGGGGGGGGGGGGGGGGGGGGGGGGGGGGGGGGGGGGGGGGGGGGGGGGGGGGGGGGGGGGGGGGGGGGGGGGGGGGGGGGGGGGGGGGGGGGGGGGGGGGGGGGGGGGGGGGGGGGGGGGGGGGGGGGGGGGGGGGGGGGGGGGGGGGGGGGGGGGGGGGGGGGGGGGGGGGGGGGGGGGGGGGGGGGGGGGGGGGGGGGGGGGGGGGGGGGGGGGGGGGGGGGGGGGGGGGGGGGGGGGGGGGGGGGGGGGGGGGGGGGGGGGGGGGGGGGGGGGGGGGGGGGGGGGGGGGGGGGGGGGGGGGGGGGGGGGGGGGGGGGGGGGGGGGGGGGGGGGGGGGGGGGGGGGGGGGGGGGGGGGGGGGGGGGGGGGGGGGGGGGGGGGGGGGGGGGGGGGGGGGGGGGGGGGGGGGGGGGGGGGGGGGGGGGGGGGGGGGGGGGGGGGGGGGGGGGGGGGGGGGGGGGGGGGGGGGGGGGGGGGGGGGGGGGGGGGGGGGGGGGGGGGGGGGGGGGGGGGGGGGGGGGGGGGGGGGGGGGGGGGGGGGGGGGGGGGGGGGGGGGGGGGGGGGGGGGGGGGGGGGGGGGGGGGGGGGGGGGGGGGGGGGCGTGGAAGGCAAGCTTGGCGTTCGGATACGAAGATTCCTTTCTCTGTAAACCGACTCTGTACAACCCTAGCCCCCTCCGGTGTCTATATAAACCGGAGGGATTAGTCCATAGAGGCAATCATAATCATACAGGCTAGACATATAGGGTTTAGCCATTACGATCTCGAGGTAGATCAACTCTTGTAACCCCTATACTCATCAAAGTCAATCAAGCAGGAAGTAGGGTATTACCTCCATCAAGAGGGCCCGAACCTGGGTAAACATCGTGTACCCTGCCTCCTGTTACCTTCGATCCCTAGACACATAGTTCGGGAACCCCTACCCGAGATTCGCCGGTTGTGACACCGACACCCACCGTATAGGAAGTATTAGACCCAGACACGGCGCACAATTATCGTGGCGTTCCGAAGTCAAATTCCGCGTTAATGTATTCACACTTAGAGTGTATGTCTCCATTGATTGAAGATATACATTACTTTGTGTGTTGCACATCTAAGTCATCAACATGCATAAGCGTTAGGATGTGTGTCCAATCACAGGACATATGAGGATTCTAAGATATTTAGCTCACACCGCAACTTGCAAAACCTTTTCTCATCCAAGGGCTTTGTGAAGATATCTGCCAATTGCTCTACAGTGTTGACGTGAATGATATCAATATATTCCTTCATGACATGATCTATGAGAAAGTGATGACGGATCTGAATGTGCTTTGTCTTCGAGTGCTGGACTGGATTGTTGGCAATCTTGATGGCGCTTTCATTGTCGCAGTAGAGTGGCACATGCTTCAGGTGGATGCCATAGTCCTTGAGAGTTTGCTTCATCCATAGAAGTTGTGCGCAGCAAGATCCAGCAGCAATGTATTCGGATTCAGCAGTGGAGAGTGATACACAGTTCTACTTCTTCGAAGACCAACAGACAAGAAATCATCCAAGAAAGTGACATGTGCCTGATGTGGACTTGCGATCAACCTTGTCACCATCATAATCAGCATCTGAGAATCCAACTAGATCAAACTCTAAGCCCTTTGGATACCATAATCCTAGTGTTGGGGTGTAAGCCAAATATTGAAGAATTCGCTTCACAGCTAAGTGATGCGATTCCTTTGGTCCCGCTTGGAATCGGGCACACATGCAAACGCTAAGCATTATATCAGGCCTAGATGCACATAAGTAGAGTAAAGAACCAATCATGGAGCGGTATACCTTTTGATCGACCTCTTCACCATTGTCGTCAGGGCCCAATTGGCCTTTGGTTGGCATTGGCGTCGTGTACCCTTTGCAGTCTTGCATTCCAAACTTCTTCAGGCAATCTTTGAGATATTTTTCTGGTGAAATGAAGATGCCATTGCTCTGCTGACGGATTTGAAGACCAAGGAAGAATTTCAGCTCACCCATCATGGACATCTGATATTGCTCTTGCATCATATGCCCAAACTCATCACTATATCTCTTGTCAGTGTAGCCGAAGATAATGTCATCCACATAGATTTGGCATACAAATAGTTCACCATCATATGTATTCGTGAAGAGAGTGGGATCTAGGGAACCAGGTTTGAAGGCTTTGCTCTTCAGGAAGTCTTTGAGTGTGTCATACCAAGCTCGAGGTGCTTGTTTGAGACCATACACTGCCTTGTTGAGCTTGTATACCATGTCAGGACATACACTTCTTCTTCAATTTTGTTGTTGAGAAAGGCACTCTTTACATCCATTTGGTACAGAAGAATGTTGTTGTGGTTGGCATAGGCTAGCAGTATGCGAATGGCTTCAAGCCTAGCCACAGGAGCAAATGTTTCATCGAGGTCAATCCCTTCAACTTGTGTGTAACCTTTAGCAACGAGACGAGCCTTGTTTCTGACAACTTGACCATGCTCATCTTGTTTGTTGCGATACATCCATTTGGTACCGATGATGTTGTGCTTGCGAGGATCTGGACGCTTTACAAGCTCCCAAACATTGTTCAGCTCGAACTGTTGAAGCTCTTCTTGCATAGCTTGAATCCATTCAGGTTCCATGAAGGCTTCATCAAATTTCTTGGGTTCAGATATTGAGACAAATACAAAGTGCCCACAGAAATTTGCTAGCTGTGTTGCTCTTGAACGAGTGAGTGGACCTGGTGCATTGATGCTGTCAATTATCTTCTCAATCTGTACTTCATTTGCAACACGAGGATGAACTGGACGAAGATTTTGTCCTTGCTGATCATTGTCTTCATTTTCAGCATTGGCTTTAGGCTGAGCAGTGTCTTCAGGCTGATTAGGTGCAGAATGATGATTTCCTCTTCAGCCTGTGCTTCTGAAGGTATGATTTCTCCAGTACCCATAAGCTTGATAGATTCACTTGGTGTAGCTTCATCTAGCACATTTGGCAGGTGCTCTCTTTGCGAGACGTTAGTCTCATCAAACCGCACATCCACAGTTTCAACCACTTTGTAGTGAAAGAGGTTGAAGACTCTGTAGGAGTGCGAATCCATTTCGTAGCCAAGCATAAAACCTTCATGTGCTTTCGGTGCAAATTTTGAAGTGTGATGTGGATCCTTGATCCAGCACCTAGCACCAAATACTCTGAAATAGCTGATGTTTGGCTTCTTACCAGTCAGGAGCTCATATGATGTCTTCTTCAGCAACTTGTGAAGATAAACATGGTTGATGATGTGGCATGCAGTATCAATAGCTTCAGGCCAAAACTTCCTTGGAGTCTTGTACTCATCAAGCATCGTCCGTGCCATATCATTGAGGGTTCTGTTCTTGCGCTCCACGATGCCATTCTGCTGAGGTGTGTATGGAGCCGAGAACTCATGTGTGATGCCCAATGTATCAAGATAAGTGTCGAGGCCGGTGTTCTTGAATTTTGTGCCGTTGTCACTTCGGATGTGCTTGATCTTGAGGCCATAGTTGGTCAAGGCACGATTGGCGAATCATCTGAAGACATCCTGCACTTCAGTCTTGTAGAGAATTATGTGCACCCATGTATATCTCGAGTAATCATCAACAATGATGAAGCCATAGAGGCAAGCAGTGGTAGTGAGGGTAGAGTAGTGAGTAGGGCCGAATAAGTCCATGTGAAGCAGCTCGAAGGGACGTGTCGTCATCATGATTGTCTTCAAGGGATGCTTAGCCCGAGTCATCTTTCCAGCTTTGCAAGCGCCGCACAGATGATCCTTCTTGAACTTGACGCCCTCGATGCCTATGACATGCTTCTTCTTCGCTAGAGTGTACAGGTTCCTCATGCCCGCATGCCCTAGCCTTCGATGCCAGAGCCAGCACTCTGAAGCTTTTGCTAGAAGGCATACAGCCAGCTGTGGTCTTGCTGAGAAATCTACCATATACAGATCATCTTCTCGATATCCTTCAAAGACTAGAGATTTGTCAGATTCCATAAGCACAAGGCAACGATATTTTCCAAATATCACAATCATGTTCAGATCACAAAGCATTGAGACAGACATTAAGTTGAAACTAAGGGATTCAACAAGCATCACTTTATCCATGTGTTGATCCTTTGAGATTGCAACTCTACCTAGGCCCAATACCTTGCTTTTACCAGTGTCAGCAAATGTGATGTGACTTTTGTCAGACGGACGTAGGGTTGAATTCATAAGAAGACGTCGATCACCAGTCATGTGGTTAATGCATCCACTGTCCATAATCCACTCAGAAGCCTTTGGTGTCGTACCCTACAGTGCAGTTTGGGGGATAGGCTTCACCAAGGGAAATGTGAAGCATAAACATTTAACGAACAAGCATATTATCAAAGTTCAGATCCTGGTTAGATAGGATGTTTGTCAAGAAATCTTGGGATGAAATACATAGTAAGACCATTCTGGCATTTTATCTTGCGTCCCACAAGATGTTTTTGGTCCCCAGCATAAGCATCAGAAGCCTTTGATTTCCGGCTGGAGACCTTTCCCTGCAAAAGAGAGTTAATTTTTCTTAACCACCCACATCTTTAGGGGTGGCTTAGAAGCAATGAGTCTAAGTGCAGCATCTGAGAACTTTGGCTTTGGGGCCCTAGCAAATAGCCTTGCAGGAGGTGAATAATACTCATAAGAATAAGCAGAAAAGTTCTTGGTCTTATGAACATAGCGGTTTGATGAAACACGCTCATATTCATAAGTATGAGTATGGTTTCCCTGCAAAACATTGGCGTTAGGGTGACTCTGGTGAGTCCTCTGTCTGTATGAAGCCTTTGGACCATATGAAGCATTTGGTATGGGGTTTGTCTTCTTCCCAGGTGGTGTCATGATGACATTCATAGGAAGCTTCTCAAGACAACTTTTGGGCACCTAGATCTTCTTCAAAGGCGGTCCATTCCTGCAGTTAGTACCAATATACCTGGCAAACACTTCACCATTCTGATTCTTAAACAGTCTATAGTTTGCATCAAAGGATTCATCAATAATAATTGGGTTAGCACAAGTGAAGCCAGATAAGGTAGATGGATCCACTGAAGGTCCCTTTGCAGCAACCCATGTGGTTTTGGGGTACTGCTCATGCTTCCAGTATGAACCATCAACATTCATTTTCCTCTCGAACCCAACACCCTCTTTCCTAGGGTTTCGGTTCAGAATCTGTTTCTTGAGGACACCACATAGTGTCTGATGCCCTTTGAGGCTTTTGTACATCCTTGTTTCAAGCAATGTCTTCAACCTGGCATTTTCATCAGCAATAGTAGTGGTATCCTCAGTAGAGGGGTTAGTTACCACATCAGCAGTTGAAGATATTGCAACAGTAGCAGCAGTAGAACATTCAGCAACAGAGACAGCATTATCATGCTCAAGACACTTTAGACATGGTGGCTCAAAACCTTCCTGAGCGGAACTGATATGTTGAGCGCGGAGTGACTCGTTCTCCTTTTGAAGATCTTCATGAGTCGCTCTCAAGTTCTCAAGTTCTTGCTTCCTTTGAAGATAATCATAGGAAAGCTTCTCATGAGTAGTTGAGAGTGTTTCATGACGACTTTCAAGTTCCTCGTACTTAACGTGAAGATTTTTAATGTCTTCAATTAAGGACTGAGTTCGAGTCATTTCCGCGTCCAACAGGTCATCGCTTTTGTCTAGCAACTTTTGAATATGTTCCATAGCAGTTTGTTGTTCAGTTGCAATTTTAGCAAGTGTTTTGTAGCTAGGTTTAGATTCACATTCAGGGGGGGGGGGGGGGGGGGGGGGGGGGGGGGGGGGGGGGGGGGGGGGGGGGGGGGGGGGGGGGGGGGGGGGGGGGGGGGGGGGGGGGGGGGGGGGGGGGGGGGGGGGGGGGGGGGGGGGGGGGGGGGGGGGGGGGGGGGGGGGGGGGGGGGGGGGGGGGGGGGGGGGGGGGGGGGGGGGGGGGGGGGGGGGGGGGGGGGGGGGGGGGGGGGGGGGGGGGGGGGGGGGGGGGGGGGGGGGGGGGGGGGGGGGGGGGGGGGGGGGGGGGGGGGGGGGGGGGGGGGGGGGGGGGGGGGGGGGGGGGGGGGGGGGGGGGGGGGGGGGGGGGGGGGGGGGGGGGGGGGGGGGGGGGGGGGGGGGGGGGGGGGGGGGGGGGGGGGGGGGGGGGGGGGGGGGGGGGGGGGGGGGGGGGGGGGGGGGGGGGGGGGGGGGGGGGGGGGGGGGGGGGGGGGGGGGGGGGGGGGGGGGGGGGGGGGGGGGGGGGGGGGGGGGGGGGGGGGGGGGGGGGGGGGGGGGGGGGGGGGGGGGGGGGGGGGGGGGGGGGGGGGGGGGGGGGGGGGGGGGGGGGGGGGGGGGGGGGGGGGGGGGGGGGGGGGGGGGGGGGGGGGGGGGGGGGGGGGGGGGGGGGGGGGGGGGGGGGGGGGGGGGGGGGGGGGGGGGGGGGGGGGGGGGGGGGGGGGGGGGGGGGGGGGGGGGGGGGGGGGGGGGGGGGGGGGGGGGGGGGGGGGGGGGGGGGGGGGGGGGGGGGGGGGGGGGGGGGGGGGGGGGGGGGGGGGGGGGGGGGGGGGGGGGGGGGGGGGGGGGGGGGGGGGGGGGGGGGGGGGGGGGGGGGGGGGGGGGGGGGGGGGGGGGGGGGGGGGGGGGGGGGGGGGGGGGGGGGGGGGGGGGGGGAACAAGGGAGCACCTTGCTCTGATACCAATTGAAAGTGCTAGTTATCGACTAGAGGGGGGTGAATAGGCGATTTTTACGAAAGTCTTCAAAACACGAGGTCTTTGAAGACAAACGGTAGAAATGAACCTATTGATATGCAGCGGAAGGTAGACTACACTAGACAAGCCATAGTCAAGTGAGCAATGAAGTGAAAGCACGAAGACTATCAGTAGCTAGGTAGTATGGATCAGGATGGAAGACAGTATGAAGCCAAATGGTAAATAGTCTTCACTCAGTGAAGTCAATCATATCAGACAAGCAGGCAATGACTTCACGAAGTCAAACTGTAAAGTGAAGGGAAGTGAAGGATAGAACTAGTTGCTTGGTGAAGACAAAGATTTGGTAGACCAGTTCTAGTTGCTGTGACAACTGTATGTCTGGTTAGGGAGGCTGAGATTTAACTCAGAAGACCGCGTCTTCACCTTATTCCCCTTGAGCTAAGGACACCCAATCCTCGCCCAATCACTCTGGTAAGTCTTCAAGGTATACTTCCAAACTTTCACAGACTTCGTTCACTAGCAATCCACAATGGTTCTTGGATGCTCAGAACGCGACGCCTAACCGGCTGGAGGATTCACAGTCCTCAAGTGTAACAAGTCTTCAGGTCACGCGGACAGAAAGACTTCAGTGATGCCTAACACTCTTTGGCTCTGGGTGTTTTGGGCTTTGTCCTCACAAGGATCTCTCTCTCAAATGCTTCGGAGGTGGGTTGCTCTCAAACGACAAAAGCCGTGCACTAACTCTGAGCAGCCACCAATTTATGGTGTAGGGGGTGGGCTATTTATAGCCAGGAGGCAACCCGACCTGATTTGTCCGAAATGACCCTGGGTCACTAAGGAACCGACACGTGTCCAACGGTCGGATTTCAAACACACGTGGTAGCTTGACTTGGGCTACAAGTAAAGCTGACTCATCCAGCCCGGATAAGATTTGCTCTCATTGTCTTCGCTCGAAGGCATAGGATTTAGTTGAGCATCACTTCAGTCACTCTGACTTTGTTCACTTGGACCCCACTTAACAGTACGGTGGTTCCTATGACTCAACAAAGAAGAAAAGGAACTACGAAACAACTATGTCTTCGCACTCCATAGTCTTCACATGAATGTCTTCTCATGTCATAATCTTCTCAGTGAATGTCTTCACGAACCACCATTGTCTTCAATGTCTTCACACATTTTTAGGGGTCATCTCTGGTAGGTAAACCGAATCAATAAGGGACTACTACCTATGTTATCCTGCAATTCTCACAAACACATTAGTCCCTCAACCAAGTTTGTCGTCAATACTCCAAAACCAACTAGGGGTGGCACTAGATGCACTTACAGAACAACACCACACTCTCACTGAATCATTTGTCAAAGGATTTAAATTCCATCCCCGTGAGTCTAGGGTCTCATCTAAGCTTTATGAAAATCCATTTACCATCTCACTAGAGAGTTTTGCTCACCACTACAAACTCCCATTCTGGGGTTCGCTTGACGAACTGCCAAGGGCTGAGTACCAATCATTCTTGACTAGTCTTTGCTACGGTGAGGCGAGGGGAGTGACACAAGGTAGAATAAAGAGCATTCGTTTTCCCACAATTAAGTACTTTGCATTATTTAACAGGAAATGTATAGTAGGCAAGCAAGACTATAGTACGCTTTGTGCTCCAAACTTGAGCCTCATGCGCACCGCTCTCACCGGTGAAAGGAGTTATAACCTTGGAGCGATTGTTGCATGCAGACTGCAGCATAATGCTAACAGTGGCTATTTCTATGGTGGAATATATGCCACACGTTTAGCACGAGGGCTGGGTGTTTCACCTTTGCCCTTTGACCCTATCCTACCCACGCAGTATTTAGACTTTGATGCTTTAAAAAGTCATAAGATCCTGAAAGGAAAAATTCATAACTTCACTTACAATCTGTTGTTTAACCAAACATCTGTTGTGCACACATATTTGCATGTGCCTGCTCTTTTTGACTATCATAGCAAAGGAAGATATTTTGTTCTTGAGAGCGAGGCCCGAGCTCACAACGCAGCAGTGGAGGCAGCACGGCAGGCCGAGGCATCCGCACCGAGAGCCTCCGTGAGCTACCACGCCAACTACTATCCAGGCTTCTGATTGATTACCAAGTTAGGCCAAAAGCCTAAGCTTGGGGGAGTACGTGTTTCTCACCGACATTACATTCATGTCCACTTATTCCATTTGTCGGTGTCCACACTTTTTCATTGTATCATCCATGTTAAATTTATTTTCTTGCTTTCTTCTTGTGTATTTGAAAAACCTTAGAAAAACCAAAAAAATATTTGTAGTTAGTTTACTTTCTATGCATGCTTAGCTGTAGCATTGAAAAGAAAACCCAAAAGACTTCCTTGTTCTTCTTTTGCTTGTTGGGAGCTTTCCCGTGTAAATAGTTGTTCTCGTTTTTGCTTTTCCCTTTTATTTGCTTGTTCAAGAAAACCAAAAACTCCAAAAATATTTCGGTGTATTTCTCTGAATTTCTTTTCCTTTTATTCAAGTCATACCGAGGAGAAGACCACGATGAAAATGTTGAGTGGCTCTCATATGAATAATTGTTAATCTAATAAAGAGGCCATTTTACCTTGTCTTCTCCTGTTGAATAAAATGTTTTGCAGATTCCAGCTTAGTCCACGGCACTCTTGCACTATTATTGTTTTCACATCATTCGGTCGTGCAAGTGGAAGGCAATAATGACGATATTCGATGAACTGGCCGTGGCAGAGAGAAACTGGTATGAACTCGACATATTCTGTTTGTGTAAATATGTTTAACCTAGTATCCATGATTCAGCCCATTATGATTAAACATGTTTGCAATGTTAATTAGAGATTATAGTTTCACATACCATGCATAAGTAGCTGGGAGTGGATAATGATTTATCTTGGATATCAACATTGCGTTAAAATGATTGTGATGTAGTATGATGATATGGTATCCTCCTCTGAATGTTCGAGTCACTTGACTTGGCACATGTTCATGCATGTAGTTGAATCAAAACCAACATAGCCTCTATGATATTTATGTTCATGGTGTTCATATCCTACTCATGCTAGTGTCCAATGTTACTTATTCATAATGCATGTTCATGACCGTTGTTGTTCTCTAGCTGGCCGCTTCTCAATCTAATTGCTAGCCTTCGCGTGTACTAAGTGGGAATTCTGCTTGTACATCAAAAACCTTGAACCCAAAGTTATTCCAGATGAGTCCACCATACCTACCTATATGCGGTATTACCCTGCCGTCCTAAGTAAATTTGCATGTGCCACCTCTAAAAACTTCTAATAAATATCCTTTTTGTGTGCCTGGATCTTTCATGGAACGACAGGAGGTGGTCGGTATCTTCCATGCTAAGCGGGTTATTCTCAGGTCGAGTGTTTATTCACTCACCATCACATGAGGAAAGGGCGGTAATAGGGATCCACAGTCCCGAACTAAAAAATGCAATTAATTAAAAAAAACTCCCCCGGGACTATTGATTGGTTTGGACGGCACCCGTTGTTTCGGACAAGCCGTGGAGTGTGATTATTGGTGGAGGGGGAGTAAACCTTTACTTTTATCACTTGGGAACCGCCACTAGTGTGCTTAGCATGGAAGATATTGATAACTGATGGTCATGAAGTAAATGAGAAGGGTGCATGTCTCAAAATATCATTTACCTCTGTTTAAAAACTTGAGCTCTGGCACCTCTGCAAATCACTGCTTCCCTCTGCGAAGGGACTATCTATTTACTTTTATGTTGTGTCATCACCTTCTAAAATAAGCGCAAGAACCTGAGAGCACTGTTGTCATGCTTATGCATTGTGCGTAGCTAATGTTGGGTGCATCATGACTGGATATTTTCTACCATGAATTACAATGTTTAGTCGCTGCTTGAACTTTGGAGGTGCTCTGCATTTATGTTTTGCGGTCTCAGGAAGGGCTAGCGAGATACCACTATTGTCATATTATATCATGGTTGTTTTGACAACATGTTGCTGTCTGAGATATCTTATTATTGCTCGCTAGCTGATTATGTCATTGATATGAGTTAATATAATCTTTAAGAATTATTGTCGGAATGGTTAGTTATAATGTTGGCTGAAAACCTGGGTGTTGTTTAAGCTTATTTATGCAAACAAGAGCAAAAGAGTTCATAAAAGTTTTTCTTTTTCACTTTCAGTTTATCAACTGAATTGCTTGAGGACAAGCAAAGGTTTAAGCTTGGGGGAGTTGATACGTCTCCAACGTATCTACTTTTCCTAACGCTTTTCCTCTTGTTTTGGACTCTAATTTGCATGATTTGAATGAAACTAACCCCGGACTGACGATGTTTTCAGCATAACTACCATGGTGTTGTTTTTGAGCAGAAATAAAAGTTCTCGGAATGGAACGAAACTTTGCAAGGATTTTTTATACAATAAATAAGAATTTCTGGAGCCAAGATCCACCAGAGAGGGGGCACCTGGGTGGGCTCAACCTACCAGGGCGCGCCCCCCTCCTGGCGCGCCTAGGGGGTTGTCCCCACCTGGTGGCCCCACAGACCCTGAAACCAACGCTATAAAATCCTATTTTTCCATAAAAAATCAAGGAGAAAGAATTATAGTGATCCACGAGACGAAGCCGCCGTCACCTCCTGTTCTTCATCGAGAGGCCTGATCTGGAGTCCGTTTGGGGCTCCGGAGAGGGGGATCTTCGTTCTTCATCATCACCAACCCTTCTCCATCACCAATTCCATGATGCTCCCCACCAGAAGTGAGTAATTCCTTCGTAGGCTCACTGGTCGGTGAGGAGTTGGATGAGATTCATCATGTAATTGAGTTAGTTTTGTTAGGGCCTGATCCCTAGTATCCACTATGTTCTAAGATTGATGTTGCTATGACTTTGCCATGCTTAATGCTTGTCACTTTGGTCCCGGGTGCCATGAATTCAGATCTGAACCATTTATGTTATCACCATTATATCCATGTTCTAGATCCGATCTTGCAAGTTATAGTCACCTACTATGTGTTATGATCCGGCAACCCCGGAGTGACAATAGTCGGGACCACTCCCGGTGATGACTGTAGTTTGAGGAGTTCATGTATTCATCATGTGTTAATGCTTTGTTCCGGTTCTCTATTAATAGGAGGCCTTAATATCCCTTAGTTTCCAATAGGACCCCGCTGCCACGGGAGGGTAGGATAAAAGATGTCATCCAAGTTCTTTCCATAAGCACGTATGACTATTTACGGAATACATGCCTACATTATATTGATGAACTGGATCTAGTGCCATATCGCCCTAGGTTATAACTGTCTCATGATGAATATCATCCAACAATTCACTGATCCAATGCCTATGAATTTATCCTATATTGATCTTGCTAAGTTACTACTGCTGCTGTTACTGTTGCACTTGCTACAAAATTACTGCTATCACTGTTACCGTTACCGTTGCTGCTGCTACTATTATCAAAACTATCATACTACTTTGCTACTGATCACTTTGCTGCACTGCTAATACCTTCAAATATTCTTTGGCTCCCCTTGTGTCTAATCTATAAATTTGGGTTGAATACTCTACCCTTGAAAACTGTTGTGATCCCTATACTTGTGGGTTATAAGAGACTGATACGTCTCCAACGTATCTAAAATTTATGAAGTATTCATGCTATTATATTATCCTTCTAGGATGTTTTATATGCTATTTTATATGATTTTTGGGACTAACCTATTAACCTAGAGCCCAGTGCCAGTTTCTATTTTTTTCTTGTTTTTTAGAATCGCAGAAAAGGAAAACCAAACGGAGTCCAATTGACCTGAAACTTGACAGAGCTTATTTTTGGACCAGAAGAAGGCCATGGAGTAAAAGAGTTGGGCCAGAAGAAGGCCATGGAGTAAAAGAGTTGGGCCAGAAGAGTCCCGGGCTGCCCACGAGGGTGGGAGGCGCGCCCACCCCCCTGGGCGCGCCCCCTACCTCGTGGACAGCCCGGAGACCCCCCTGACTTGTTCTCGATGCCAAAACCTCTTATATATACAGAAACACCCAGAACATAACCTAGATCGGGAGTTCCACCGCCACAAGCCTCTGTAGCCACCAAAAACCAATCTAGTCCCGTTCCGGCACCCTGCCAGAGGGGGATCCCTCACCGGTGGCCATCTTCATCATCCCGGCGCTCTCCATGACGAGGAGGGAGTAGTTCACCCTCGGGGCTGAGGGTATGTACCAGTAGCTATGGGGGGGGGGGGGGGGGGGGGGGGGGGGGGGGGGGGGGGGGGGGGGGGGGGGGGGGGGGGGGGGGGGGGGGGGGGGGGGGGGGGGGGGGGGGGGGGGGGGGGGGGGGGGGGGGGGGGGGGGGGGGGGGGGGGGGGGGGGGGGGGGGGGGGGGGGGGGGGGGGGGGGGGGGGGGGGGGGGGGGGGGGGGGGGGGGGGGGGGGGGGGGGGGGGGGGGGGGGGGGGGGGGGGGGGGGGGGGGGGGGGGGGGGGGGGGGGGGGGGGGGGGGGGGGGGGGGGGGGGGGGGGGGGGGGGGGGGGGGGGGGGGGGGGGGGGGGGGGGGGGGGGGGGGGGGGGGGGGGGGGGGGGGGGGGGGGGGGGGGGGGGGGGGGGGGGGGGGGGGGGGGGGGGGGGGGGGGGGGGGGGGGGGGGGTATGATCCAATTATGTTATTATTGTTGAGAGAACTTGCACTAGTGAAAGTATGAACCCTAGGCCTTGTTTCAACGCATTGCAATACCATTTGTGCTCACTTTTACCACTTGTTACCTTGCTGTTTTTATATTTTCAGATTACAAAAACCTATATCTACCATCCATATTGCACTTGTATCACCATCTCTTCGCCGAACTAGTGCACCTATACAATTTACCATTGTGTTGGGGACACAAGAGACTCTTTGTTATTTGGTTGCAGGGTTGTTTGAGAGAGACCATCTTCAACCTACGCCTCCCACAGATTGATAAACCTTAGGTCATCCACTTGAGGGAAATTTGCTACTTTCCTACAAACCTCTGCACTTGGAGGCCCAACAACGTCTACAAGAAGAAGGTTGCGTAGTAGACATCAAGCTCTTTTCTAGCGCCGTTGCCGGGGAGGTGAGTGCTTGAAGTTATATCTTTAGATCTTGCAATCGAATCTTTTTGTTTCTTGTTTTATCACTAGCTTAGTTTATAAAAGAAAACTACAAAAAAAATGGAATTAAGGGTGCCTCATATGCTTCATCTTTTTAATATTTTTCATGAGAATAAGGATTCCAATAATTGTGCTCAATTGCTAGAAGAAGAATGCATTAGAATGTTTGGCACTAAATCTCTGAATGATGAGCATGATTGCAATGTTGTTAGTATGAACTCTTTGAATATCCACAGTACTAATGATGATTGCACTAGTCATGATGAAAATATCTCTTATAAGCATGTCAATTTTTGTGGAGTGCATAGAGTTTGCAAGTACACACCAAATAGGGAAGATAGATTTTGCAAGAGGCATAAGTATTTAGAAACCAAATGGTTGCAAGAAAGGCTAGATGTTTGTGTTGAAAATTTAAAATTTCTTTGCCATCCTTGTGAACTTTGCAATGAACGTGATCATTTAAATACCCAATGCAAATTGTTTCATGATCGTATCGTGTCCAAAAATTGTGATGACTTGATTTCCCTTGCACATCATAATGAACTTAGTTTGCTTTTGGGTATGAAGAAATAAAACGTATAACTAAGGATATGCCAGAATTTGTCCTTGATAAAGTTCTTAATTTTGATCTAGAAGAAATTTTTATGTATTGTGCGGTGAATTGCATGGAAAATCCTTATGTTGCCAATTACATAAAGACAAGAAAACAAATAGAAGATGAAGAGAATACTAATGAAAGGGAAGAGACTTCCCAATATCTTCCTATTATTTCTTATGATGAATCAGGTAACGAGGAGGAGATTTCTATTCAACCAATCTCATTAATAAGGAGCTCCAAAAAGAGGGTTAAACCCACACATGATGTGAAGAAGAAAAAGAAAAGACGGAGAAGCAAAGGTAGAAAGGTATCCCTCCCAAATGATGTTGCTCCTATTACTCATTGTGATGATGATAATTGCTATACTATTGGTGCTATCCATACTATTAATGATGAGAGTGATTATGCTTATGATATGAAAAGGCCCAAGCTTGGAGATGCTATGTTTGATGAGAATGACATGTTTGAGAATTTATTTGCTGCAATTAATGTTTGTCCCAAGCTTGGGGATGCTATGTTTAATGAAGATGATATTTTTAGCCTCCCAAGTTTTGATGAGCAAATTTACCCCCCCCCCCCCCCCCCCCCCCCCCCCCCCCCCCCCCCCCCCCCCCCCCCCCCCCCCCCCCCCCCCCCCCCCCCCCCCCCCCCCCCCCCCCCCCCCCCCCCCCCCCCCCCCCCCCCCCCCCCCCCCCCCCCCCCCCCCCCCCCCCCCCCCCCCCCCCCCCCCCCCCCCCCCCCCCCCCCCCCCCCCCCCCCCCCCCCCCCCCCCCCCCCCCCCCCCCCCCCCCCCCCCCCCCCCCCCCCCCCCCCCCCCCCCCCCCCCCCCCCCCCCCCCCCCCCCCCCCCCCCCCCCCCCCCCCCCCCCCCCCCCCCCCCCCCCCCCCCCCCCCCCCCCCCCCCCCCCCCCCCCCCCCCCCCCCCCCCCCCCCCCCCCCCCCCCCCCCCCCCCCCCCCCCCCCCCCCCCCCCCCCCCCCCCCCCCCCCCCCCCCCCCCCCCCCCCCCCCCCCCCCCCCCCCCCCCCCCCCCCCCCCCCCCCCCCCCCCCCCCCCCCCCCCCCCCCCCCCCCCCCCCCCCCCCCCCCCCCCCCCCCCCCCCCCCCCCCCCCCCCCCCCCCCCCCCCCCCCCCCCCCCCCCCCCCCCCCCCCCCCCCCCCCCCCCCCCCCCCCCCCCCCCCCCCCCCCCCCCCCCCCCCCCCCCCCCCCCCCCCCCCCCCCCCCCCCCCCCCCCCCCCCCCCCCCCCCCCCCCCCCCCCCCCCCCCCCCCCCCCCCCCCCCCCCCCCCCCCCCCCCCCCCCCCCCCCCCCCCCCCCCCCCCCCCCCCCCCCCCCCCCCCCCCCCCCCCCCCCCCCCCCCCCCCCCCCCCCCCCCCCCCCCCCCCCCCCCCCCCCCCCCCCCCCCCCCCCCCCCCCCCCCCCCCCCCCCCCCCCCCCCCCCCCCCCCCCCCCCCCCCCCCCCCCCCCCCCCCCCCCCCCCCCCCCCCCCCCCCCCCCCCCCCCCCCCCCCCCCCCCCCCCCCCCCCCCCCCCCCCCCCCCCCCCCCCCCCCCCCCCCCCCCCCCCCCCCCCCCCCCCCCCCCCCCCCCCCCCCCCCCCCCCCCCCCCCCCCCCCCCCCCCCCCCCCCCCCCCCCCCCCCCCCCCCCCCCCCCCCCCCCCCCCCCCCCCCCCCCCCCCCCCCCCCCCCCCCCCCCCCCCCCCCCCCCCCCCCCCCCCCCCCCCCCCCCCCCCCCCCCCCCCCCCCCCCCCCCCCCCCCCCCCCCCCCCCCCCCCCCCCCCCCCCCCCCCCCCCCCCCCCCCCCCCCCCCCCCCCCCCCCCCCCCCCCCCCCCCCCCCCCCCCCCCCCCCCCCCCCCCCCCCCCCCCCCCCCCCCCCCCCCCCCCCCCCCCCCCCCCCCCCCCCCCCCCCCCCCCCCCCCCCCCCCCCCCCCCCCCCCCCCCCCCCCCCCCCCCCCCCCCCCCCCCCCCCCCCCCCCCCCCCCCCCCCCCCCCCCCCCCCCCCCCCCCCCCCCCCCCCCCCCCCCCCCCCCCCCCCCCCCCCCCCCCCCCCCCCCCCCCCCCCCCCCCCCCCCCCCCCCCCCCCCCCCCCCCCCCCCCCCCCCCCCCCCCCCCCCCCCCCCCCCCCCCCCCCCCCCCCCCCCCCCCCCCCCCCCCCCCCCCCCCCCCCCCCCCCCCCCCCCCCCCCCCCCCCCCCCCCCCCCCCCCCCCCCCCCCCCCCCCCCCCCCCCCCCCCCCCCCCCCCCCCCCCCCCCCCCCCCCCCCCCCCCCCCCCCCCCCCCCCCCCCCCCCCCCCCCCCCCCCCCCCCCCCCCCCCCCCCCCCCCCCCCCCCCCCCCCCCCCCCCCCCCCCCCCCCCCCCCCCCCCCCCCCCCCCCCCCCCCCCCCCCCCCCCCCCCCCCCCCCCCCCCCCCCCCCCCCCCCCCCCCCCCCCCCCCCCCCCCCCCCCCCCCCCCCCCCCCCCCCCCCCCCCCCCCCCCCCCCCCCCCCCCCCCCCCCCCCCCCCCCCCCCCCCCCCCCCCCCCCCCCCCCCCCCCCCCCCCCCCCCCCCCCCCCCCCCCCCCCCCCCCCCCCCCCCCCCCCCCCCCCCCCCCCCCCCCCCCCCCCCCCCCCCCCCCCCCCCCCCCCCCCCCCCCCCCCCCCCCCCCCCCCCCCCCCCCCCCCCCCCCCCCCCCCCCCCCCCCCCCCCCCCCCCCCCCCCCCCCCCCCCCCCCCCCCCCCCCCCCCCCCCCCCCCCCCCCCCCCCCCCCCCCCCCCCCCCCCCCCCCCCCCCCCCCCCCCCCCCCCCCCCCCCCCCCCCCCCCCCCCCCCCCCCCCCCCCCCCCCCCCCCCCCCCCCCCCCCCCCCCCCCCCCCCCCCCCCCCCCCCCCCCCCCCCCCCCCCCCCCCCCCCCCCCCCCCCCCCCCCCCCCCCCCCCCCCCCCCCCCCCCCCCCCCCCCCCCCCCCCCCCCCCCCCCCCCCCCCCCCCCCCCCCCCCCCCCCCCCCCCCCCCCCCCCCCCCCCCCCCCCCCCCCCCCCCCCCCCCCCCCCCCCCCCCCCCCCCCCCCCCCCCCCCCCCCCCCCCCCCCCCCCCCCCCCCCCCCCCCCCCCCCCCCCCCCCCCCCCCCCCCCCCCCCCCCCCCCCCCCCCCCCCCCCCCCCCCCCCCCCCCCCCCCCCCCCCCCCCCCCCCCCCCCCCCCCCCCCCCCCCCCCCCCCCCCCCCCCCCCCCCCCCCCCCCCCCCCCCCCCCCCCCCCCCCCCCCCCCCCCCCCCCCCCCCCCCCCCCCCCCCCCCCCCCCCCCCCCCCCCCCCCCCCCCCCCCCCCCCCCCCCCCCCCCCCCCCCCCCCCCTTTATTCACCACATGATATGTGTTTTTCTTGGAGCATCATTTTATTTTGTTATTATTTTCTTGCTGTTATTTAGAATAATTTTTTGCATCTCTATTTTCAATACAAATGTCAAGGATAGCCTTTACCATGCTTATTTTGCAAGTATACTTGTTGCTGTTTCAAAACAGAAAGTTTACCGCTGTTGCAAAAATTCCCTAGAAAAGTCAGAATATGATAAAATGTTGAAACTTTTTGCATATTGAGATCTGATAAATTTTATACAGTGTGGTAGAATTTCATAATGTTTGGAGTTAGGGAAATATGATGAATCTTGCATTCTTTACAGACTGTACTGTTTTGGCAGATTGCTGTTATGTTTGCATTGTTTGCATATGTTTGCTTGTTTAATGATTCTATTTGAGGATAGGAGTATTAAATATGCAGAGGCATTTAGTATGCAATGTTGAATAATAATTTTAGTGATTTTTTACAGTAGAAAATGATAAGGTTTTTGCATTGGTTTATACTAACTTATCTCACGAGTTCTTGTTGAGTTTGGTGTGGATGAATCTTTCGAGATTTAGGAAACCGTGATATGAGAGGAATTAAGGAGACACAAAAGCTCAAGCTTGGGGATGCCCAAGGCACCCCAAGATAATATTTCAAGAAGTCTCAAGCATCTAAGCTTGGGGATGCCCCGGTAGGCATCCCACCTTTCTTCTTCAACAATTATCGGTTAGTATCGGTTGAGCCTAGGTTTTTGCTTCTTCACATGATGAGTGCTATCCTTGAAATGTTGTTTTATTTTGTTTTGCTCGCTGTTTGAATAATATCCCAAGATCTGAAATTCTTAAATGAGAGAGAGTCTTCACATAGCTATATAATTATTTAACTATTCATTGATCTTCACTTATATCTTTTTGGGAGTAGTTTGTCATTTACTCGTGTGCTTCACTTATATCCTATGAGTAAATAGTTGAATGATTTGAATATCATAAATCTGAAATTATATATGTTTCATGTGCTTATCCCATGGGGAGTAATGACTTCACATATAAGAAGTAGAGGTGGTAAATTTATTGAAGGTTAGCAAACATTGTATTGGTCACTTGAACAATTCATGAAAGAATATTGAAGGAAGAGAGATTTCACATATAAATATACTATTTTGGACATCTTCTATGATTGTGAGCCCCATTAATTATTTTCAAACCTGAGCAACCCCCCCCCCCCCCCCCCCCCCCCCCCCCCCCCCCCCAAAACAGAATCTGTCAAAAACAGAATAGTCTGTAGTAATCTGTAACTAACGCAAACTTCTGAACCCCAAAAATTCTAAAATAAATTTCTGGACGTGAGGAATTTATTTATTAATCATCTAAAAAAATAATTAACTAAATATCACTCTCCAATAAAAATGGCAGCAATTCTCGTGAGCGCTAAAGTTTCTGTTTTTTACAGCAAGATCAAAAGTGATGTCCTGGAGTGTTGCTACCACTGTTTTTCATAGGTGTCTTCTCTACCCTTTTGGTGTCTCTATGCCAAAGGGGCAGAGAGAGTAGGGATTTGCAGTGTGTCATGAGTTGAATGTGTTTCTCTCTTTGCAGTTTCTTTCCTCGCTCGAACTCGTTTGCTTTGTTTTATGTTCATTTCATGTGTTCAAGACCGTATGGTGTGAGACATATGAGCTACCTTATCTCTATCTATTTATGTCAAGTACTTTATGTTAGTTATTGCCTATGAGATGCATCCTATGCTTATGCTCTTATTCATATGCTCTCCTGCTATTACTTGCATGCTTTCATCTTACTATGTTTATGCTAGTATGGCTTGGTCTAAGTGGGTGTGCATCCAACTTGCTTGCTCACGAAGACCAAGGGAATTTTGAGGAAGCCCATCATTGGAATATACAAGGCAAGTTCTATAATGTAAAATTCCCGCTAGTTTATGAAAGTGACAACATAGGAGACTCTCTATCATGAAGATCGTGGTGCTGCTTTGAAGCACAAGTGTGTAAAAAGGATAGTACTGTCCTTTCTCTCCTTTTCTCTCATTTTTTTATTTGGGCCTTATTTTTTTGGCCTCTTTTCTCTTCTTCTTTTTTCGTCCGGAGTCTCATCCCAACTTGTGGGGGAATCATAGTCTCCATCATCCTTTCCTCACTGGGACAATGCTCTAATAATGATGATCATCACACATCCTTTTACTTACAACTCAAGAATTACAACTCAATACTTAGAACAAAATATGACTCTATGTGAATGCCTCCGGCGGTGTACCGGGATATGCAATGAATCAAGAGTGACATGTACGAAAAAATTATGAACGGTGGCTTTGCCACAAATATGATATCAACTACATGATCATGCATGGCAATATGACAATGATGAAGCGTGTCATAACAGACGGAACGGTGGAAAGTTGCATGGAAATATATCTCGGAATGGCTATGGAAATGCCATAATAGGTAGGTATGGTGGTTGTTTTGAGGAAGGTATATGGTGGGTTTATGGTACCGACGAAAGTTGCGCGGTACTAGAGAGGCTAGCAATGGTGGAAGGGTGAGGGTGCGTATAATCCATGGACTCAACATTAGTCATAAAGAACACACATACCTATTGCAAAAATCTATTAGTTATCGAAACAAAGTACTACGTGCATGCTCCTAGCCCCCCCCCCCCCCCCCCCCCCCCCCCCCCCCCCCCCCCCCCCCCCCCCCCCCCCCCCCCCCCCCCCCCCCCCCCCCCCCCCCCCCCCCCCCCCCCCCCCCCCCCCCCCCCCCCCCCCCCCCCCCCCCCCCCCCCCCCCCCCCCCCCCCCCCCCCCCCCCCCCCCCCCCCCCCCCCCCCCCCCCCCCCCCCCCCCCCCCCCCCCCCCCCCCCCCCCCCCCCCCCCCCCCCCCCCCCCCCCCCCCCCCCCCCCCCCCCCCCCCCCCCCCCCCCCCCCCCCCCCCCCCCCCCCCCCCCCCCCCCCCCCCCCCCCCCCCCCCCCCCCCCCCCCCCCCCCCCCCCCCCCCCCCCCCCCCCCCCCCCCCCCCCCCCCCCCCCCCCCCCCCCCCCCCCCCCCCCCCCCCCCCCCCCCCCCCCCCCCCCCCCCCCCCCCCCCCCCCCCCCCCCCCCCCCCCCCCCCCCCCCCCCCCCCCCCCCCCCCCCCCCCCCCCCCCCCCCCCCCCCCCCCCCCCCCCCCCCCCCCCCCCCCCCCCCCCCCCCCCCCCCCCCCCCCCCCCCCCCCCCCCCCCCCCCCCCCCCCCCCCCCCCCCCCCCCCCCCCCCCCCCCCCCCCCCCCCCCCCCCCCCCCCCCCCCCCCCCCCCCCCCCCCCCCCCCCCCCCCCCCCCCCCCCCCCCCCCCCCCCCCCCCCCCCCCCCCCCCCCCCCCCCCCCCCCCCCCCCCCCCCCCCCCCCCCCCCCCCCCCCCCCCCCCCCCCCCCCCCCCCCCCCCCCCCCCCCCCCCCCCCCCCCCCCCCCCCCCCCCCCCCCCCCCCCCCCCCCCCCCCCCCCCCCCCCCCCCCCCCCCCCCCCCCCCCCCCCCCCCCCCCCCCCCCCCCCCCCCCCCCCCCCCCCCCCCCCCCCCCCCCCCCCCCCCCCCCCCCCCCCCCCCCCCCCCCCCCCCCCCCCCCCCCCCCCCCCCCCCCCCCCCCCCCCCCCCCCCCCCCCCCCCCCCCCCCCCCCCCCCCCCCCCCCCCCCCCCCCCCCCCCCCCCCCCCCCCCCCCCCCCCCCCCCCCCCCCCCCCCCCCCCCCCCCCCCCCCCCCCCCCCCCCCCCCCCCCCCCCCCCCCCCCCCCCCCCCCCCCCCCCCCCCCCCCCCCCCCCCCCCCCCCCCCCCCCCCCCCCCCCCCCCCCCCCCCCCCCCCCCCCCCCCCCCCCCCCCCCCCCCCCCCCCCCCCCCCCCCCCCCCCCCCCCCCCCCCCCCCCCCCCCCCCCCCCCCCCCCCCCCCCCCCCCCCCCCCCCCCCCCCCCCCCCCCCCCCCCCCCCCCCCCCCCCCCCCCCCCCCCCCCCCCCCCCCCCCCCCCCCCCCCCCCCCCCCCCCCCCCCCCCCCCCCCCCCCCCCCCCCCCCCCCCCCCCCCCCCCCCCCCCCCCCCCCCCCCCCCCCCCCCCCCCCCCCCCCCCCCCCCCCCCCCCCCCCCCCCCCCCCCCCCCCCCCCCCCCCCCCCCCCCCCCCCCCCCCCCCCCCCCCCCCCCCCCCCCCCCCCCCCCCCCCCCCCCCCCCCCCCCCCCCCCCCCCCCCCCCCCCCGGAACATATGCTTGTAGGAATTGCAATAATATCAAGTTTCCTCTCTCTATGTGCTTAAAGTTTTGAAGGTATGCTTGTTTTGCCTTCCTATGATAGTTGATTATTGTTCCCATAAGTTGTTTTCTCACAAAATCCCTATGCATAGGAAGTGGGTTAGACTTAAAAGTGCTAGTCATATTCTTCATGATGCTCTCTTTGTGTTTCAATTCTTATGTTTTATGTGAGCATCATTGAAATCATCATGCCTAGCTAGGGGCGTTAAACGTTAGCGCTTGTTGGGAGGCAACCCAATTTTATTTTTGTTCCTTGCTTTTTGGTTCTGTTTAGTAATAAATATTTGATCTAGCCTCTGGTTAGATGTGGTTTTATGTTTTAATTAGTGTTTGTGTCAAGTAAGACCTATAGGATCTTCTTGGATGACAATTATTTGATCTTGCTGAAAAAGACAGAAACTTTCTGCTCACGAAAACAATTGTTAAAAATCACCAGAAAGTGATAAAATACTGATTCCAATTGAAGTAGATCAATAATCAAATTATCTAGGTCGTCTTATTTTGGCAGATTTTTCTGAGCTCCAGAAGTTTGCGTTTGATACAGATTACTACAGACTGTTCTGTTTTTGACAGATTCTGTTTTCATTGTGTTGTTTGCTTATTTTGATGAACCTATGAGTAGTATCGGAGGATATGAACCATAGAGAAGTTGGAATACAGTAGATATTACACCAATATGAATTTAGAATGAGTTCACAACAGTACCTAAGTGGTGATTTATTTTCTTATACTAACGGAGCTTACGAGTTTTCTGTTAAGTTTTGTGTTGTGAAGTTTTCAAGTTTTGGGTAAAGATTCGATGGACTATAGAATAAGGAGTGGCAAGAGGCTAAGCTTGGGGATGCCCAAGGCACCCCAAGGTAATATTCAAGGACAACCAAGAGCCTAAGCTTGGGGATGCCCCGGATGGCATCCCCTCTTTCGTCTTCGTTCATCGGTAACTTTACTTGGACCTATATTTTTATTCACCACATGATATGTGTTTTCCTTGGAGCATCATTTTCTTTTGTTAGTATTTTCTTGCTGTTATTTAGAATAATATTTTGCATCTCTAGTTTCAATAAAATGTCAAGGATAGCTTTTACCATGCTTATTTTGCAAGTATACATGTTGCTGTTTCAAAACAGAAAGTTTACCGCTGTTGCAAAAATTCCCTAGAAAACTCAGAATGTGATAAAATGTTGAAACTTTTTGAATAATAAGCTCTGATAAATTTTCTACAGTGTGGTAGAATTTCATAATGTTTGGAGTTAGGGACCCCCCCCCCCCCCCCCCCCCCCCCCCCCCCCCCCCCCCCCCCCCCCCCCCCCCCCCCCCCCCCCCCCCCCCCCCCCCCCCCCCCCCCCCCCCCCCCCCCCCCCCCCCCCCCCCCCCCCCCCCCCCCCCCCCCCCCCCCCCCCCCCCCCCCCCCCCCCCCCCCCCCCCCCCCCCCCCCCCCCCCCCCCCCCCCCCCCCCCCCCCCCCCCCCCCCCCCCCCCCCCCCCCCCCCCCCCCCCCCCCCCCCCCCCCCCCCCCCCCCCCCCCCCCCCCCCCCCCCCCCCCCCCCCCCCCCCCCCCCCCCCCCCCCCCCCCCCCCCCCCCCCCCCCCCCCCCCCCCCCCCCCCCCCCCCCCCCCCCCCCCCCCCCCCCCCCCCCCCCCCCCCCCCCCCCCCCCCCCCCCCCCCCCCCCCCCCCCCCCCCCCCCCCCCCCCCCCCCCCCCCCCCCCCCCCCCCCCCCCCCCCCCCCCCCCCCCCCCCCCCCCCCCCCCCCCCCCCCCCCCCCCCCCCCCCCCCCCCCCCCCCCCCCCCCCCCCCCCCCCCCCCCCCCCCCCCCCCCCCCCCCCCCCCCCCCCCCCCCCCCCCCCCCCCCCCCCCCCCCCCCCCCCCCCCCCCCCCCCCCCCCCCCCCCCCCCCCCCCCCCCCCCCCCCCCCCCCCCCCCCCCCCCCCCCCCCCCCCCCCCTAAATGGTTGAATGATTTGAATGTCATAAATCTGAAATTATATATGTTTCATACGCCTTTCCCATGGGGAGTAATGACTTTACATATAAGAAGTAGAGGTGGTAAATTTATTGAAGGTTAGCAAACGTTGTATTGGTCACTTGAACAATTCATGAAAGAATATTGAAGGAAGAGATATTTCACATATAATACTATCTTGGACATCTTCTATGATTGTGAGCCCCATTAATTATTTTTAAACCTGAGCAAATTAGTTGAAGTTGGACAAGGAAGACAACATAATGAGTTATGCTTGGGTATATTTGTATAGAAGTTATATTGTTATGGATCCTCTAACATGTGGTGCTTGCTATTTAGAATCCTTTGCTAGCCAAAATATCTGTACTAAGCGGGAATACTGCTTGTGCATCCAATTCCTTGAACCAAGTTTCTTCCATGAGTGTCCACCATATCTACCTATATGCGGTATTTACCTGCCGTTCCAAGTAAATTTGCATGTGCCAAACTCTAAACCTTCAAATAATAATCTGTTTTGTACGCCCGAATCGCTCATGTAGCGACTAGGGGTTGTCAGTATCTTCCATGCTAGGTGGGTTATTCTCACGATGAGTGGACTCCGCTTATCATTCACGAGAAAATGGCTGGTAACTGGGATGCCCAGTCCTATGCTCAAAAGATCAAAAACAAATTCGCAAATAATTTAAACAAAACTCCCCTAGGAATGTTGATAGTTGGACAGCACCCGTTGTTTTGGACAAGCCGTGGAGTGTGAATGTTGGTGGAGGGGGAGTAAAAAATTTACCTTTCTGCCTGGGAACCGCCTATGATGTATCTAGTATGGAAGATATTGGGAACTCTTGGTTGTTATGTTGACAATGAAAGTATACCTCTCAAAATTATTTTCATCTCTGTTTTTGCTTCGAGCTCTGGCACCTCTGCAAATCCCTGCTTCCCTCTGCGAAGGGTCTATCTTTTACTTTTATGCAAGAGTCAATAGTATTCCTTCTCATTCCAACCTA